>RCUC01166189.1:0-57434 GCA_003697995.1 Taxidea taxus jeffersonii
GCATTTGACAAAGTACAGCATCCCTTCCTAATCAAAACTCTTCAAAGCGTAGGGATAGAGGGCACATCCCTCAACATTATCAAAGCCATCTATGAAAAACCCACCACAAGTATCATTCTCAATGGAGAAAAACAGAGCTTTTCTGCTAAGGTCAGGAACACGGCAGGGATGTCCATTATCACCACTGCTATTCAACATAGTACTAGAAGTCCTAGCCTCAGCAATCAGACAACAAAAAGAAATTAAAGGCATCCAAATCGGCAAAGAAGAAGTCAAACTATCGCTCTTTGCAGATGATATGATACTATATGTGGAAAACCCAAAAGGCTCCACTCCAAAACTGCTAGAGCTTGTACAGGAATTCAGTAAAGTGTCAGGATATAAAATCAATGCACAGAAATCAGTTGCATTTCTTTACACCAACAACAAGACAGAAGAAAGAGAAATTAAGGAGTCAATCCCATTTACAATTACACCCAAAACCATAAGACACCTAGGAATAAACCTAACCAAAGAGGCAAAAAAATCTATACTCAGAAAACGATAAAATACTCATGAAAGAAATTGAGGAAGACACAAAGAAATGGAAAAATGTTCCATGCTCATGGATTGGAAGAATAAATATTGTGAAAATGTCTATGCTACCTAAAGCTATCTACACATTTAATGCAATGCCTATCAAAATCCAATCCAATTTTTTCAAAGAAATGGAACAAATAAACCTAAAATTTATATGGAACCAGAAAAGACCTCGAATAGCCAAAGGAATATTGAAAAAGAAAGCCAAAGTTGGTGGCATCACAATTCCAGACTTCAAGCTCTATTACAAAGCTGTCATCATCAAGACAGTATGGTAGTGGCACAAACACAGACACATAGATCAATGGAACAGAATAGAGAGCCCAGAAATAGACCCTCAACTCTATGGTCAACTAATCTTCAACAAAGCAGGAAAGAATATCCAATGGAAAAAAGACAGCCTCTTCAACAAATGGTGTTGGAAAAATTGGACAGCAACATGCAGAAAAATGAAATTGGACCATTTCCTTATACCACACATGAAAATAGACTCAAAATGGATGAAGGACCTCAATGTGAGAAAGGAATCCATCAAAATCCTTGAGGAGAACACAGGCAGCAACCTCTTTGACCTCAGCTGCAGCAACTTCTTCCTAGGAACAATGCCAAAGGCAAGGGAAGCAAGGGGAAAAAATGAACTATTGGGACTTCATCAAGATCAAAAGCTTTTGCACAGCAAAGGAAACAGTCAACAAAACCAAAAGACAACTGACAGAATGGGAGAAGATATTTGCAAACGACATATCAGATAAAGGGCTAGTATCCAAAATCTATAAAGAGCTTAGCAAACTCAACACCCAAAGAACAAATAATCCAATCAAGAAAAGGGCAGAGGACATGAACAGACATTTCTGCAAAGAAGACATCCAGATGGCCAACAGACACATGAAAAAGTGCTCCACATCACTCGGCATCAGGGAAATACAAAATAAAACCACAATGAGATACCACCTCACACCAGTCAGAATGGCTAAAATTAACAGGTCAGGAAATGACAGATGCTGGCGAGGATTCGGAGAAAGGGGAACCATCCTACACTGTTGGTGGGAATGCAAGCTGGTGCAACCACTCTGGAAAACAGCATGGAGGTTCCTCAAAGAGTTGAAAATAGAGCTACCTTATGACACAAACGTAGTGATCCGAAGGGGCATATGCACCCGAATGTTTATAGCAGCCATGTCCACAATAGCCAAGTTGTGGAAAGAACCTAGATGTCCATCACCAGATGAATGGATAAAGAAGAAGTGGTTTATATATACAATGGAATACTATGCAGCCATCAAAAGAAATGAAATCTTGCCATTTGCGATGGCATGGATGGAACTAGAGGGTATTACGCTTAGTGAAATAAGTCAACTGGAGAAAGACAACTATCATATGATCTCCCTGATATGAGGAAGTGGAGATGCAACGAGGGTGGTGGTTAAGGGGGTAGGAAAAGAATAAATGAAACAAGATGGGATCGGGAGGGAGACAAACCAAAAGAGACTCTTAATGTCATAAAACAAACTGAGGGAGGTGGGGGGAGAGGTGTTGGGAGAGGGTGGTGGGGTTACATTATATGTTTATATAAAAAAATAGGCACTGTACTTTCTTAAGACCTTATAAATATATATATACACATATGAAAATATAAAATAATTTACATATATGTACATATATATGTAAATATACATATATTGGCCTCTACCCCTTATTCCTGACACAGAGCTCCTAAAACTTAGTAATTTCATAAGTGATAAGAGCACTAAGAACACCTTTTTTCAAAAGATTTTATGTATTTATTTGACAGAGATCACAAGGAGGCAGAGAGCGAGGAGGAAGCAGGCTCCCCGCTGAGCAGAGAGTCCAATGCAGGGCTTGATCCCAGGACCCAGGGATCATGACCTGAGCCGAAGGCAGAGCCTTAACCCACTGAGCCACCCAGGAGCCCCAAGGAACACCTTTTGCTATAATATTTGGCCTTTGAGCCCAGTTCCTAACAGAGAGTTCCTATATCCCCTGGCATTTCCTGGGTGATAGGAGCATCTTTTGTTCTAATGAGGCAATGTTTGTTGGGCTCCTAGAGGGGGGCTGGTCATCAGAAAGATCAAGTCATGACTTTGTGCTTAGAACTTTCAGCCCCATCCCCTCTCCTTCAGGAAGAGGAGAGGGGCTAGAAATGGAGTTAATGATCGAGCATGACTACATGATGAATCCTCCATAAAAATCCCAAAGGCACAAGACTTGAGGAGCTTCCAGGTTGGTGAACCCATAGAGTGCCGGAGAGCAGTGTTCTGGGAGAGGGTGGAGAAGCTCAGTGCCCCTTCCCACATAGCTTGCCCCATGCCTTTCTTCCATCTGTATCCTTTATCACATCCTTTGATCACAAACCAGTAAATATAAGTAAGCATTTCCCCGAGTTCTGCAAGCTGTTCTAGCAAATTGATCTCAAGAAGGGATTTGTGGGAATGTTGATTTATAGCCAGTAGGTCAGAAATATGGTAACAATCTGGGACTCGAATCTGGCATCTTAAGTGTGTGGCGGGGGGGGGGGGGGGGGGGCAGTATTTTGTGGGACCGAATCCTTAACCTATGGGGTCTATGCTAACTCCTGGTAGACTCTTTCAGTGAATTATAGGACACAAGCTGGTCTCACTTAGAATTGCTTGGTGGGTGAAAAACCCACAGACATTTGGTGATCAGAAGGGTCCAAAGTGAAATGTTCTGTGGGAGTAGTAAAGGAGAAACACAAAGGAAGACGGAGTTTTTCCTACCCGGCAATAAAGTGAGGGAGATGGCTATTTGCATTAAAAAAAAAAAAAAAAAAAAAAATTAACTGTTTTTCCTTAAAACAAACAAGCAAACAGTAAACCATTTGTAGTGCCTTCCAAGAATATTGCGTTGATAAAAGCTAGTCTCTACCTTAAAGTCTTTCTCCCGCAGTGAGCTTTGTGGGATATCAAGGGCTGATTTCTGCTGAAAATTGCTAAAAAGATGTGACTCCGAAGGTGTGCAAAGCGCCGTTACAGGCGGCCCGCTTTCCTTTCCACGGACTCCGCTGCCCCCTGTCGGGAGCTAAGAAGGTTGCAGGAAGCCGAATTTTTTGAACAAAGCTTTTCACAGAACAGCGGTTTGCACGATTTCCTCAGTCGCATAATGAGACGGGGTATTTTCACCGTCGTCAATCTATACCCAAGGAGTATTTGCTTAGGAATGTGCCTGCCCGCCGGACCTCCCCGAAGTGCCTCCGCAGCTGCGGGAAGTAATCTCAGAGGCTGTCACGCACTGGGCCCCCGCCCTCCACAGCGCACGGCGAGGACACGGGAGCCAGGGGGCAGCCAGGGGGCAGCCTGGGCACCCAGGGAGAAGGCGGGTGTGTGCCGGGCTGGGAGAGCACCACCAGCGCAGCCCCCTGAGCGGCCGGCTACAGTGAAGCGCAAGAGCGGGAGCCAACCAAGTGAAGACCCAAGTAAAGGGCTTTACAGATAGCAGCGACTGTCGGGGCCAGGGCAGAGAGGCCCAAGGGAAGAGAACCCCAGCGACCACGCAGGGTATCTGAACACTCAACCCATGAGAGATGCTTAACTGTGCTGCTCATTCCCCGTGCTCCCTCCGCGCTGGGCATGTCGCTTCACCTCCCGAGAGCCGTTGTGTCTTTGTCAGAAAACACACGCTCCCAGGCATTCATCATCTATAGGTTTCCATTATTTATCTCCTTTCCATGTAGTGCTTCATCTTTCAGTAAGTTCATATGTTTTCCCTTTGAATAGCCTTTTGGCAAAAGTTTTCTATTTTTTTCTTTCCTTTTAGTTCACTCTCAATCAACCATCAAATAGGCATTTATTTCTACGCCCTGTAATAGGGTTTTCCATTCTCCTGGTCTTTGGTAACTTCTTTGACTTTATCAGTCCTAAAGGATTTTGTAAAAACATAACAGCCCTCAAAAAAAAAAAAAAAAGATGTATTTCTCATTAGTCCACAACAACAGGATTGGAACTGATTTCGATAGTTAAAATGTTTGAAAATAACACTGAATAGATGCATCAGCGGAAAGAGCATCCATTGGCTTGGAAGGACACCAGCCATGGTTCAAATAATGGCACTGCCACTTAACCTCATGGAGCCTCAATTTTCTCCTGCATACAATGGGCATGATAAATGTCTACCTCACACATTTGTTTTAAGGAACAAACAAGCAAATGGATAAGTGTTGGAAATTATAAAGCACTAATCAAATGTAAGGCATGCTGTTAAGTTGCTCATTGGAGGGATGTAGATTTCATAATTTTTCCTTTTGAACACCACTGTTCTAATCATGACATTTTTATTTGCCCATATCTCACTGTTCTAGGATCTTGTCAAAATCAGGAGTGATTCTCTTTTCTCTGCTAGGCTCCTGTTAATTAAGTGACTCTTGATAAAACTAGCAAGACAAAAATTTCCGCACACAAGAGAACAGCACTGCATTCAAAGAGGGGTTTTTTTCATCCCTTTTCTTTGTTTACCCAAGATAATGTCAAATAATACCCAGCTAGCATCCATCCCTTTTCAGGCCACTTTTTTTCCCTCTAGAAGCCGAAATCACTTGAAACCTTGAAGGGAAAGATTGCCCCCAGGTATGTTATGGTAACCCTCCAAGGACTGAACTCAGTAACTGCATCCCAGGGACTAGAAAACTTGACCTCCTTTAATAGCCTTTCTTGGACAGAGATGAATGACAACATTAGCATCTAATTACAAACTTCTTTTTCTTATTAGAGCAAAAAGAAGATTTCTTTTCCTCTAAGAGAAATATTAAAAGTAGGATCCATATAGACTTTCCAGTGGAGACAGAGAAATGTCATTAAAACTTGCAGAGCATTAACTGCTTCTGTTTCCTTACCTTGTCACGACACGCCTACGTGATCTCTTGGGGTGCCCGGCCAGAGTGCTGCAGGGCCACGCTCCACGAACAACACTGACAGCTCATCCATCCCAACTCTTCATCTGGAAAATGTCCAGGAAGCCCCTCAGTCTGCAAGTCAAATTAGCCATGATCTTTGGGAGGTTCATTATTTAAACCATTTCCCCCCTGAAAATGACAAATTATTCTAGATCCTTTCGCGAGATTAAAAAAAAATCCTTTTTCTAATACCCTCCGGACCCCCCAAATATTAGACTTTCAGGGAAAGAAGCAAACAGGCAAGTAATCTGAAGGACACAAAACCAGGTTGATGCCAGTTCCTTCCACAACGGGCCTCTATCCTGCGGTGGTGAGCTACTGTTGAGGAAATGTCCGGCAAAGGGACCACAGCGTCACAGTGAAGGAGGGGAAAGACGGGTGTTGGGTGGGGGCCATGACTGAATCAGTCTCAGTGTCTCCGTGGAACTAATTTTGCTCTGAGAACACTTGCTGGATAAACTCTATGTAAATCTGTGCTTTGGATCAAGGAAATGAACCTACGGATATTAATCTCCCTGTAACACGATTCAATGCATGCCATTTCCCTTTAAAACCTTCAATACATATCTGTTGAAGAAATGAGTGGTTAATTGTTAGTGGTTACTCACTGCCTATAAGTGTAAAAAGTGGCCTTGGAAGATTTCTGTAAACGGAAGCCAATCTCATTCATTCCCTTGTTCAGTGAAGATGTACTGGGTACCTAAGAAGGAAGGAAGGAACTTTCTTGGTGGTGGAGATTCAGACGTGAACAGGTATACCACATACTTGGACCTAACTTCTTGGGGCTATATCTGATCTTCCACTATTTATTATCACTAGGGCTGCCTACCTGCCCACACTTTCCTAAACATAATCTAAGCTTCTGCTACTTTGTCAAGGTTCTTTATCCTTCCCTTGCAGCACCTATGGGCAATTCGGACTTTTCCCTCAAAAATTAAGCTCCAGGGACGCCTGGGTGGCTCAGTGGGTTAAGCCGCTGCCTTCGGCTCTGGTCATGATCCCAGGGTCCTGGGATGGAGTCCCACATCAGGCTCTCTGCTAGGCGGGGAGCCTGCTTCTCCCCTCCCCTCTCTGCCTGCCTCTCTGCCTACTTGTGTGATCTCTGTCTGTCAAATAAATAAATAAAATTAAATTAAATTTAAAAAATTAAGCTCGAGTGTGCCTTCTGCTACAAGCTCCCCGCTAACCACACTCTCTCTCCTCCTTCTCTGATGTGAAGGACACACTGTCCTCTGAACTCACTGTGAACTCGACCTGCAGCTTTGTTTTCGCATTATCTTCTCTATTACTGTTACTTCAATATTGTCTCCTCTATCTTTCAGGAAAGGACCTTTTCAACTGTACTCACAGCAGCCAGCCAAGTGACAGTTGGCACTTAGTAAATAAATAAATGTCAGTGCTCGCTTCGGCAGCACATATACTAAAATAAATAAATGTCAAATAAACAAATGAACTAATGAAGTCCTTGCGACTTAAGTTGTAGAACTCTTTACACACTTGACAATACATTTCTCAAATCCCCTTAAAGGTATGATTTCATCAACTCAAAAGTCAAATAGGTCATTTGTTCAAGATTATTCAATGCAATGAAAATGTAAAAATGCCCGTAAGAAAATAAAAATGTGTTGGACTGCATATCTCATTAAAGTATTTGAAGCAGAATCATGAACTATCTCCAGAGAAATAAAATTTGAAGAGTATGCTTTGAGTTGCTGAGTGACACCAGTTCTTTCTAAAATGATTTGAAGATTTGAACAATAAATCTATAGTTTCAAGACTTCGGCTGAACTCAGGTCAATCCCCTAATCTTCTCACTTCTTCAGCTCTACGTGCAGATCGATCCAACTGAACACATTTTCCATCTACCTGGGCTGCTGAACAATATGAGAGAATATCCTGCAATCCCTCGGGACATCCTTTTTTAAAAGTATTTTATTTGAGAGAGAGAGAACGAGCTGCGGAGAAGGGCAGAGGGAGAGGGAGAAGCAGACTCTCCCCACCTGAGCAGGGAGCCCGACCTGGGTCACTTCCAGGACCCTGGCATCATGACCTGGGCCAAAGACAGATACTTAACAGACTGAGCCACCAAGTTGCCCCTCCCTTGGGACATCTTAAATGTCCCTGATGAGTTCCTTCTCTTACTCCCTCAAGAGTCATTTCCAAACCCCTTCTTCTCAAGCGACCGACCAATCTCCATCCCCTCTAATTTCAGCAAGGACAACAGAGCTCTCCTCATGATAATAACAATAATAACATATATCAACAGCATTTGCCAAGCACTACACCTACTTGGGCATTTTACCTCAGGGGCATTATCTCAGTTAATCTTCACAAGGAACACCACTTACTGACGTAGATACTATTATCCCCATTCTACAAATTGGGAAACCGAAGCAGACAGAGGTCAAATAACTTGCCCAAAATAACACAGTCCATAAGTGTAATATCCAGGTCATGAATCTAGGACTTGGACTTATAACCTGGATATGACAACTCTAGAGCCAACTGGTACTGGTAAGCCTACACTATGTTGACTCCCTGTTCTCCTCTTCCCTTGGGACACGGTAAAGGCAGGGAGAGGATTTTTTTAATAGGCTGTGTGGCTCTGGCCCCAGGCCTAGCTCACACTGGCCTCTAGAGAACATGCCTCTCTCCATTCAGTCCAGTCTTCCTGCAGCCAGTGTCAACTAGTCTGTAGGAGGAGAGGCAGTGGGGATCTACATCTATGAGTTTTATTAACTGCATCGACCTAACCAGCCTCAGCTGAGGTTGTCATAGCAGAATATAGCAGACACCACAGACTGGGTGACTTAAACATTTATTCCTCACAGTCTGGGAGGTTGAGAAGTCCAAGTTCAAGGTGCCAGCAAGATCCAGTGTCTGGTGAGGGTGGACCCACCCGCTTCCTGGTTTACAGGCAGCCATCTTCTCCTGACAAGGCAGAGAATAGAAAGGGTCAGCTCTCATATCTCTTTTTATAAGGGCACTTAGCCCTTATATAATCCCACTCACGAGGTCTCTATCCTTAGGACATAATCATTTCCCAAAGACTCCATTTTCTAATGCTATCACATTACGGATTAGTTTCAACATGCAAGTTTTGAGGGACACAAGCATTCAGTCCACAGCACGGCCTTACTGGAAAAAGCAATTGATTTTATACAAAAACAAAACAAAAACATGTCTCCTTTTATTCTGTCCCTTTTGATTTCACGTAGGTTTCAGTAAAGTGCCACCGGGGGGCGTTCTGACTACCTCTCATCTGCCATTAGGCCCACTTACTTCCCCACCACCATAGGCACTTCCATCCCTCCCATTAAGCACAGCTGTCACCGCACCACACTGGGAACGGACTGGTGCCCCCGCCAATCACTTCTCAAATTTTAATACACACATGAGCCCCCGGAGGTCCTTAATACTACTGCTTATGCTAATACTAATACTAATACTAATACTGCTTATGCTACTAATACTAATGCTACTACTACTACTACTACTACTCATCTACAGCTTATGCAGTAGGTCTGGGGTGAATCCCCAGAGTCTGCACTTCTATAAACTCCCGAGTGACACCCACGATGCTGATCTCCTGCCCCCACTTCTGAGTACCAGTGCCCTTGATATTGGGCACATGAACTATTGGTTCTTCCTTGGTGATCCTGTGAGTGCTAAGTGATTTTCTTCCCAAATCAGTAAATTACGTTCTGCTCTGGTGATTAAAAACCACATGGAGTATGCAGTTGCCTGTTACCCACTCTACATGCTACACGCTATGGACACCAGTTAAGCTTCACCATGTTTTAAACTTTAATTTTTTGCATGATTGATTTTCCTCATTTATGTCTACTTGTTTCTGAAGTAGCAGTAAAACTGTTTTTCTGTTTGCTACTCACTGACATACTATGGGCAACTTTCCATGCCTACATCCCACCACACTGACTTCCTAAGGATTCAGGGAAAGGTTTCTCCTCCTGTCCGGGAAAATCCATCTGTGTCCTGACTCCCACCTCTTTCCACCTCACAACTCATTCAAGAAGTTAGCTTTTTCTTGCTCATCAGCCTCCTCCTGTTTTATATAGTCTCAAATTTCTCTACAGTAACAATGATAGAAAAGTTTCATAAAAATACACCACTTAAGGGGACGCCTGAGTGGCTCAGTCATTTGAGCGGCTGCCTTCGGCTCGGGTCATGATCCCACTGTCCTGGGATCAAGACCCACATCGGCCTCCTTGCTCAGTGGGGAGCCTGCTTCTCCCTCTGCCTCTGCCTGCCTGTGCTGACAAATAAATAAAATCTTAAAAATACACTACTTAAAAAAAATATGGAGGAGGCGCTTAGGTGGCTCAGTCGTTAAGCATGTGCTTTTGGCTCAGGTCCTGATCCCCGGGAACAGAGATTGAGCCCTGTCCCTGTATCGGGCTCCCTGCTTGGTGGGGAGCCTGCTTCTCCCTCTCCCACCCCCCTGCTTGTGTTCCGTCTCTCACTGTCTCTGTCAAATAAATACATAAAATCTTTAAAAACAAAAAATATGGAGAATTCAGCAAAATTCTAATTGCTAAATCTAGGTGAAGGATACACAGACAGGTGTTCATTGTACCATTCTTCCAACTTTTTTCATTATTTGAAAAAAGTTTTCAAAGTTTAGGGTGTAGTTAGATGTAGGAATAATTAAATTTTTTTCTACTTGCGAGTTTCTTCCCAGGACATATTCCAGAATATGACTTCAGTCTTAAATCTCCTCCAGAACCTCTCATTTACTAACTTACTACAAATTTCCTTTCAAAAAAAGTATTAGGCCATTTTTAAAGTCTGTGTCCAATATGATATACAAGCATGTCCTTTCATAGTCTTTTTAGATTATAAAATAATCAATTTTTGAAACTTAATTTTTCTAGCACAAATGCTAGAAATGTCACTTACACTCTCTAGTTTACTTACTCCCTCCTACTATAATCGCAAACCTAAATTCTCTACCAAATCACCTTAAATTCTGTTTTCCTATCCACATTTTAAAAAGAAAAAAAAAGGGGGGTGGGAGAGGGCTCTGTGCCCTGCCTGCCCTCTTCCTCCTGCCTTTGTCACACCGCTCACCTCCCACAGGTGACAGCTAGGGCCTCGAACAACTGCATTCGAACAACTGCATTCCAAGTGAACGCTGAGCCCCTGGCACTCCTGTCCCTGCACTTGACAGCTGCCTCCAACTGGGCCACGAGATTCTGAGGACCAGAGAGGTCCGTCAGCATCTTATATGCTTTTAGCTTGCCTTCCCCAAGACTGATGTGGCATTTATCCAACATAGATGTTTCAGTATTTGTGAAACAGCCTATCTTGTTACTTCCTAAGCAAATGCTGCCTAAAATTAAATGCTTTATACACCACGATGTAATTTTATCAGACATGAGTCCTGTCAATAGATGGTTATCAACCTAGGGGAATTTTGCTCTCCAAAGGACACGAGGCACAACCTAGAGGAATTTTGAGTTGCTGTAAGTGGGATGGGTGGGTGCTGTTAGCATTAGTGGGTTGAGGGCAGGGGTGCTGCTCAACAACCTTACAATGCCCAGGACAGCACCCCCACAACAAAAAGGTCATCTAACCCAAAATATCAATGATGCCAGGGCTGAAAAACCCTGTCATAGCTGTAGTTTCTATTTCTTTTAACCTATGGGATTTAAGGGGCACTAGAAGCCAAAGAATCAGACAATTAAACCTATATGGCTGCAACTGCCTTTTCTAGCCGCTTTCTTATTTAAAGAAGTTTTTTGGTTTTTCAAGTATTAAGTTCCCTTGTCTGGAAAACTCAGAGAGCTCAGTATTATTTAAATGGCACAACCACAACAGTGTAGTGCAGTAACAATACAGTCAACTAAGATTAAAAACTGGTCTAAGACTTTAGATATAATAAGTTTTATTCATCTGGTGGTACTTGATGCTCACAGGGCACCGTACAACAAATTTTAAAAATACAATATGAAAAAACTGAACAGCCAAAGAGATCAATTCCATTGGAGGGCCCACAGAAAAACCAACAAAAGCCCACAGAAAAACCCACCCACTGTCTCCCCTTAAGAACATTTTCTTCCTGCTTAAGTTTGGCTTTAAGAAACACCAAAAGGAATTGCGAAAGAAAAAGTCTTCTGAAAGATAGTTAAAACTTTACATAGCGTCTTTCACAAGGGGATGTCACAAAATGCTTTCCTTATTCAATAATAAGCATACAAAATTGTCCAAACATCTATGAGCCTTTATTTGGTCCCATCCTTTAAGGTCATTGCCGTATTTCCCTCACCTGTCAAGTTATGTGCATCAGTAAAAGTCATATAAGGCAGTCTCCTTTGTTCCACATTGCCACTACAAAGCAGATATATTTTCCATAAATAGCCAGGGCCCAAGCAAACTGAAGTTACCCAAGTACTTGAAGTGAAAATACAACTAAATTTATCCAAGACTGGTTTAAGACAAATTTTGGCTTTGAAGCCTAATCATTCTCCTCAATTCTCAATATTAGAAATTACCGAGAGTCATTTGACATTAACTACGGGGAACAGCAAGATACAAAGTTACACGGGGGCTATTACAAAAATTTCAAGAATAAAAAGGATGATCTGGGCAATTTTAGTACACGCTGACCTGTTGTCACAAAGTTATGTTACACAAGGAACAGTAAGGAGTTAAAAATCCCGCCCGAAGAGTCAGCGAGTGCTCAGTATTAATTTGGTAAAAGTCAGCCAATTGCAAACCGTCACGTGAGCCTCCAAAACAGGCAGCCCTCAGTGTCCGCAGTCGGAGGAACACACCTCCTCGTCCCAGTGGACCAGTTTTCCTTACAGCGGCAGAGTCATCCCATGCTGACCCTGCTGCAGAATCTCATTTCTCACGAGACCTCACCAAAGTACTAACCGAAGGAGACCAAACTACGATGGGGAGTAAAAGGACTAAAAACGAAGAAATTTTTGGTCAGAAAATTAGGAAAAGCTGAAAAGGTATTTGAAGTCATTGCCAAAACAGAGTTAAGTACTGCCTTAGCGCTTGGTTCCTCTAGAATTAAATGGTTCCAATTTATGCTTGACACCTACAGATCAATGAAAGCAAACCCAGACATTTTAATGACAGTGCGTAAGAAATATGCAGCTACCTGTGTCTCCTCTTTTCCACTCTACTGCCTTTCTTAAGGGCAAGGGGCAGGTCAAAAGCACCTTTGCATCCCCCCCACTAAGCACAGTGCCTGGTATACAATAGGTATTCAACAAGTATTTTCTGAATACATTGTTGAGTAGTGGCTTGTGACATAGGAAAGAGCCCAAAGATTGTCTTACTCAGTTAGCAATACTTGGGTAGAAAGCAGTTTTGAAGTAAGGATACCTTCCCCACCTTCTCACCACTCACTCCAAAGTTAGGACGTGAATCACTTCACTTAAACATGTTCATAAAGCATTTTGAGAAATCAAGAGATGAAAGGCGCTATGTAAGTGCAAAACAGTATTATGCAAGACAGGTCAGCAAAGGTGCTATTATTTTCTATGGAGAGGAACGGTTGTGCTAGTTTGAGGTGGACCCTCAAAGCTACTCTTCTTGATGTCATTATCAACAGAACAATGGAATTCAACAAAGATGCCATCACTTTATATAGTTTATATTCTGCTAACTACTTTCTATAAACCAGGTAACAGAAAATAAAATTAAGCCACTTATTCTACACAAACCAATACTTCATCAAAGTTCCGCATTTTACAAGTCATGTTCAAAAAACACACACAAGTTAGCATTTTGTACACAAATGTTTATTTCTCAATTAAACATTCCCTTTAAACACAAGGAATGAATTCTAAATTCTCATAAAGATGAATTAAAAATGAAATCCCTCCAGTATAGCGTGTGTAATCACTGTGTTCTTGGTCACTACTGGCATTTACTGTTTAACATCAAAAACAAAGACGGGTTATTTAAAAATCATGCTACTGATTTCTAGCTCTTCCTCTATGACCAGTTCTACCTGATCTGCAATGTTTAAAAGTTTATATCACCAAATCGAAGCAAGTTTAAGAGGTGAAACAGCTGTGCATTAAACACAACATAAACAATAAAGTTATAAGATATAGTCAAGTTCGTAGCGAATATAGGTGTTCTTATCATCATTGTAGATTCTTGGGTAATGTGCTATGAGCGCGTCCTGAGAACCAATGTAGATGGAGTTGTAAATCTTCCAGTACACGTCTCTGACTTTCCGGGCCGGGTGAAACAGACCCTAGAATAATTACAAGTTCTATTTTATTTCCAGTTTCAGTGACATACATAACCTTAGCACAACTAAGCAAAAAGCCCACGAAGATGGATTCCAGATACTTCCCTTTAAGAAGAAAAAAAACCTGACAAATGTACAAAACTGCAACAAGCAAAGACAAAACGTGATCTCTCCTCCCCCAGAAATGCCCTCCCATATGGTACTCATACGGCCCTACTCATAATTAGCAACAGTGACTTAATTCAACTAAATTATTTTCTGCACGGAGTAACCCTTTAAAAATCTTAACTCTACCTGTAAACAATACTGCAACATTCTACATGGTCCGATAGCGACTCTCAGGCCCTCCAGGGCTCCCATAACTGCCTGAATCACATGCGGAGAGGTCTCGAACACGTTGGGCCATACATAGTTCAACAAGTGATTCAGTGAATCTTCACAACCAAATCCATATACCCCAAGCGACATGTGTTGCACCACCGCACTAGCCGTCTGCCTGTGTACAAGGTCCCTGGAACACGGTAGGGGGACAAAAGCTCTTTGTTAAGACACAGTATTAATTTTACAAATATCTGCCTGCCTTCATTCAAAAATGCAATTTGGGAAGAAGGATCAAAACTTTTTCAAACATCCCATGTTAACTGCACTTATGTTTATGGCAAATCACTGAGTTATCCTACAATTACCCAACTGTCAGGTAACAAGGCTGCGGTGGGTATAAAGAACAAGATCACGCTCTTTGACTTCAAAGGAAGTGACAATACCTTAAAGTATTAAGACACACTGAATTTACTACATTTCTTATTATCACTGTAATAACGCTTCATTCATTAGACCTCCTAGCAAAGCAATACCAATAAATTCCCCAAATAACGTCTTGTTTCTTCTCATTCAGTAATTGTCAATGAGTTGCACGTCAGCTTAACAGTACACAGAATGTAACATTTAACTTCAGGGCACACACTTCAAAGGCTGCCTGCACTATGACGCTCAGGCACGCCTCACTGAGGAGTTTGAACAATGTGCTTCTAGTTTACTGGGCCC
Source organism: Taxidea taxus jeffersonii (assembly GCA_003697995.1). Lineage (NCBI taxonomy): Eukaryota > Metazoa > Chordata > Mammalia > Carnivora > Mustelidae > Taxidea > Taxidea taxus. Next base: position 14,790 of record RCUC01166189.1, read on the forward strand.
AAGGTGTCCAGACTTTTACAGAGCACGGTTCTGGTTCTGTCTCTGCCCTGCATTTATTCCCCGTGGTAACTTGTTGAGTCCTATTAAGTCTCCCTTTTGGAAGGGGATGAATGAGTAACTTTCATCTGTACACAAAAGTAACTGAACTGGCTCCAATTTGAATAGCATATCTTTCCTGAAAAATAAAGAGCCAAGACAGTCATGCCCACTACCTGGACCTTGACCTTTCCTTTCCATTCCTCAGTTACTTTTGTGCATAAAGCTCTACATCAGTCTAGACAGAGGCATCAGGAGTCAGTCCAACAACTCAAGCAGTGCTCTATTAATGGCTGCTCTCTGCACGAGTGAGGGCCTGAAATGGGAGGAGCATGGCTATGTTCAGAAGTTCAAAAGCCTAATGGAAATCTTTGCTTCACATCCAGTAACAAAAAGCTACACAGATCGGGTCTCTTTGTCACATCAATAAGTTCATACTTACCACTTCCTCTGTACTGGACTTTAATTTTTGAAACAAAAGCTTATCACTTACTGCTTTTCAAACTGTATGTGGTCTAAGATATGAAAGGGGGATTAAAAAGATGAGGGGGCACTTGGAAGAGAAAATGGGGAGAACCACTATAGCATTTATATTATTTGAACAGTCATGTTCAGTTTCATAAAAATCCAGGCCAGTATTCCCCTTTGTTAATTGCACCATAACAAACAGGTCAGATAATAATTATTCCATTAAGTTCTAAAGGAAGAATTATAACTACTTTGTTGCATTTAATTTAGATCACTTACCTATCCATTAAAGCATCTTCAAGCAATGGTGTTACAGCATAAATGTAGTCCTTTCCCATTTCACCAATATATTCAAATAAGAAGGAAAGTGATTTTAACACTCCATTTTGAACATTCAGCTCAGGAACTCTGTATTCATTCATTAAGGCAGGCAGTACTGTGAAGGGTGAACATGTTTCTGCGACGATAGCTATTGCTACAGTGGTACAAACTCTGTTCTGCCTTTCCTGAACTTTGAGGTTGTTTAAAAGTGTAGCCAAAACATCATGAGGGCTGAAAAAAAGCAATGCATCAACAAACTGTCAGATTATAAGTCAATTTTTTTTTAAAAGAAGAGGAAAGTGCAGGGGCGCCTGGGTGGCTCAGTGGGTTAAAGCCTCTGCCTTCGGCTCAGGTCTTGATCTCAGGGTCCTGGGATCGAGCCCCACATCGGGCTCTCTGCTCAGCCGGGGAGCCTGCTTCCTCCGCACTCTCTCTCTCTGCCTGCCTCTCTGCCTACTTGTGATTTCTATCTGTTAAATAAATAAATAAATATTTTTTTTTAAAAAAAGGGAGGAAAGTGCAAAGGAATAAAACTTTATGGTAAATACTAGGAACTTTTAAATTTTATGACAAAATTGGCCCTTGTTTCTACTTAAGAACTTTTTTAAGATTTTATTTATTTGAGAGAGAGAAAGAAAGAAAGGAAGGAAGGAAGGAAGGAAGGAGAGCACAGAGGGAGAGTGAGAGGGAAAAGCAGACAGCCCAAACCAGGGCTTGATTCCAGGACTCTGAGATCATGACCTGAGTTGAAGGCAAGATACTTCGAACGACTGAGCAGCCCAAACACCCAAGAACTTCATTCAAATTAAAATATCTTTTAAGGGGCACCTGGGTGGCTCAGTGGGTTAAAGCCTCTGCCTTCAGTTGGTCATGGTCCCAGGGTCCTGGGATAGAGCCCCACATCGGGCTCTCTGCTCGGCGGGGAGCCTGCTTCCCCCTCTCTCTCTGCCTGTCTCTCTGCCTACTTGTGATCTCTGTCAAACAAATAAAATCTTTAAAAAATATACATATTTCTTTTGAAGTGGCAACCTTCTCAAGGTCCCCTACCTCCTTGGGAGCTTTGTACTATCACTTTGCTATCACTCAATAAACCTTGCTTTGCTGCCTCCCCGTCCCAATATAGATAGCTAGACATTTAAAAAATAAAAGGGACACCTGGGAAGCTCAGTATGTTAAGCCTCTGCCTTTGGCTCAGGTCATGATCCCAGGGTCCTGGGACTGAGTCCCACATCAGGCTCCTTGCTCAGTGGGGAGCCTGCTTCTCCTTCTGCCTATTCTGCCTGCTACTATCCCTGCTTGTGCTCCCTCCCTCTCTGACAAATAAACAAATATTAAAAAAAAAAATTTAAAAATGTATCTCTTAAAGAAAAAAATTCAATGGATTCATTTTCAAATGTAATTTTTAGTTTTTAGTAAACTTCCTAATTAAAGAAGTTTAATTAAATGATTAGAATGAATAATTCTAGAGTGGTCAAAATATGGCCACTAGAACTTGGCAGTATCCAACCCGTCCATGGTCTCTCTTGCCTCTACACACAAGATCTACTTTCCTTTTCTCATCTTCCCTCCCACATAACTTTATTACATCTATACGTCTTCAAGCCATTTATTTTACCACAAACTTAGAAAGACACAGGAACTATTAAAAAAAAAAAAAGCACAAAGGCTGTTCATCAAAATTATCTTGAATGTATCACTGCTGAAATAAATTATTACTGCTCCAAAACAGGGTGAGGGTAAAGAGATTTTATCTTATTAATCTGACTTTTATTATGTTTTTATTGTCTGAAAATATTTTCTGTTACTACGACCCACTGGCAGACTCTCTGCTCAGCGGGGAGTCCACTTCTCCTCCCTCTGCCCTTTCCCGGGCTTGTGCTTGCTCACACTCTCTCTCTCTCTCTCTCTCTCTCAAAATATGTAATATCTTAAAAAAACAGCAACACACAAGCATTAACATGAGACTTAAATTATGCTGACTGTTTTCTTAAGAACTGGCCATAACACTAAATAATATCCTGAAAAAGACCAACAAAAATCTGAAATTACTCTAAGGATGGTACTTTCCTTCTGAAAGTATCTGAAGTGTGATTAAATTTTAAAACTCTCCACCTAAGGGCACCTGGGGGGCTCAGTCAGTCAAGAATCTGACTCTTGATTTTGGCTCAGGTCATGATCTCAGGATCATGAGATCGGGTCCTGCAGTGGGTTCCACTCTCAGCGTGGGAGTTCACTTAGGACTCGCCCTCTGTCCCTTCCCCCTGCTCTTGTTCTCTAAAAATAAATAAATAAATACATCTTTAATTAAAAACAAAACAAAACCTAAAACTATTTTAATTCAATCTGAAATTTAAGAGAACATCTCAAAAACTGAAGATCAGTGGTTAAATGTACTTCTTAATTGTATTATTGACACCATGCCTTTAGAAGATGACTACAGAAACAGAAGCTTTTCTAACACTATGGAGTTTATTACAAAGTTAAAAATATACATATAAAGTAATACTCACCCAATGGCCTTTGCAATGTAGCCAAATGTGTTGACTGTGGCTCTACGGATAGCTTTTTTGTGAGCTTTTAAGAGCTCCAAAAGCTCAAAGCAAATCCTCATCCATTCTCTCGCAGACACATATTCAGCTCCCCTAATTTAAGAAAGAAGTTATCTTTTTTTTTGGTGGCAGCAAGAAATTTTAGAAGGTAAACTTACAATTCAATTCTCAAAACATGATTGCCTACTCAGTTTAAGCATTAAATAAAAACATTACTCTTCAGAAAGGATGGTTTAATCTTAAAACCATATTGCCACATCTCATTACCATCTAAACTGAAATTTCACTGGATACTCTTACCATATATAATTATATTAGCAACATTAAGCAAATCTGCAGTAAATAAAAAGTGACTAAATGTGAAAACCAATAAAAACGTTTTCATAATCTGCTTACCTGTCAGCAATACGTCCGACAAGATCGATACAATTCTCTTGTACTTTTTCATGCCTGTTCTTTAAGATGGGGGTGAGTCTAGGCAGGAGATCTTTAATTGGTGGGGTCATCTTATGCATACCTATTTAACAAAAGTCAACACACTATCAATAAACATCTGAACTATATCCTTTGTTCATTTTACCTTTTACTTAGCAATATAATTTACACGACCAGGCATAAATATAAACTTACAGCTGCCTATGGAAAGAAAAAGTTCCAGATTCTGACCAGACTCAGAATTTTTAACTTTTTATTAAAATTTCTGATTATGCATAGAAATGAAAGAAATTAGTGAAGTGATTTAAAGAATGATGGATACTCGGCAACAAAAAAAAAAAACTTTTATCTGGTTCTGGAATGTATTTGTACACTCACATTTAAATATGGGGACGGTTTATGTTCCGGCCATACACAACAATATAAGCCAGAGGTAGACATGTAAATTAAAGCAAAATTTTCCAGAAAGGGCCCCCTTACCCTTTAACTGCAAAACAAACAGATCTCCAGTCTCCCTGCAATGCAGGGCATACTTGGATGGTATTTACACCTATGAAGAGAGAAAAAAGGAGGCAGCTGGCAGGGGCTCTTGCTCTAACTAGAACTGCTTGTTCTGATTCTCTCTCCATTGCTTTCCCCGTTTCCCTGATTAACAATACGGTTTAAAACTCCCTGCAAACCAGAGCCCCACGAGTGGCCAAGTAACTGATTTTTGGCACACAGCTATCTTCAAGTATAGAAGACAGGGCTAAATTGGGGATTATATGTAAATGCGATGGTTCAAAGATCTCCTATATTGCATAGAAGACCCTTACTAAATAAACTGAGAAAAACAGTGGCTATCAGAGCCAGCTATTCTGACCTCCTTGCTAGGTTATTGTGGCTCCTCTAAACCATGCAGAAGTTACTTTCTCAACAGTCATGTTCAACTGGAATGAAAAATTAAACAAAAGAGACCATTTGTTCGCTTCCTCATAACGTCCTAAAATAGTAAAATCTCTGCTCTCCATACCCAAGAGCATTTGTAAGATACCTGTGTCTTAACTTTGGGTTAGAAAACTGGATGGATAAAGAATTAGACATAAATAAAATGAAACAACTTGAAAAATTCACTTTTCTCCCTGGTTATGTTCCTGGAACATGACAGCAAACAGAAAAACCTGCCATAATCACGTACTAATTCAAGGTCGAATAAATACATAATATTTTGTCCTAAAACTAAAACTTTAGCATTGTCTCCTCCCACCCCCTGAATACATTTCAGGTGAGATACTATTTTTATTAGGAAATCTCTATTCCATCAGACTTCAAAGTTTCTTAAGTTCTAACTATTCCCACCTCTCTTACAGGTCCTAACCTTATCCTCTTTTCTCTTTTTAAAGTACAATACAAATGAATTTAAAGAAGTAAGACTTCTGGGACATCCCAACTTCACTATAATTTTGAAGTAAAACAAAGTATCAAAAACCATTATTCAACTCCTAAATATCATTCTATATTTTACTTTTAACAAAAACAAACAAAAAACAAAGTTAAAAGAACAAAACAAAAAAATTCTTACATGACCAGCAAATTCCATACCTATTACATTTACAATGGCCTTCAGTGCTCCAAGGATGCTGCCCAATACTTCAGGGTACTCTTCACCCAAATATTCATACAAAACAACACCCAAGTGCCCCATCAATTTTTCCTGTAATAAAAAAAAAATAATATTACAATGTTACTATTCGCATGAAACTATGTGGTGAAGAAGTAAGAATCTCACACAAAAGTTTACCTCTTGACAAGTCTTCATGACAACAGCAGTTCGAGAGATCAGGTCAGCTGCCTGTTGCCTAACTTTTGCTGATTTGTTATTTAAACGCCACAAAACTGTACCACAGATCTGAGGCAAGTAAGGTTTGACTCGTTTGCCAAGAGCATTGACCACTGTGCCAAAGCCATTCAACATTACTGAGTCCTAAGAAAAGAAAAGCGAAGTTAAATTTTAGAACTACACTGACTGGGAACTAGAAGTCAGTTTGTGACTGACTACTTTAAAAATGCTAATATTGTTTTACTAACAAAATGAAATCTAAAAATTTAAAGTAGAAGAGTATTCCATAGACAACTGGAATGAGACCACGAGCATTTTAAAATTTTTAAACTCAATTACTTTTTAGTAATGATTATTTGTTTGAGAAGTGTGTTTTACAAACATGAATGCTGCATCTGCCATTATATAACTCGTATTATTACCTCTGTAGTCTGTTCTTGGAAAGCATAAAGAATACCATCAATCAGCTGTTCTTCAAGTTTATGATCAATATCTGCTGCTCCCAAGTTGCCCATAATCTTCTCAATTGTCTCCATCACCATTTTTCTGTACTGTTCAGCTTCATCTTTCAGATCATCCACAATCCTAGATATAATTTCTGCTGCACCTACTTTGTTTGCCAACTCCACGGTAGTATCAACTAACTAGAAAGAGAAGGAAAAAAAAAACCCTTGGATATATTCAGGCTAGCAAGCATGCTGAGAGCAGTTAACTCCTGTTTTAAAACCTTTAAGAGAGGGACGCCTGGGTGGCTCAGTTGGTTAAGCGGCTGCCTTCAGCTCAGGTCATGATCCCAGCGTCCTGGGATCGAGTCCCACATCGGGCTCCTTGCTCGGCAGGGAGCCTGCTTCTCCCTCTGCCTGCCTCTCTGTCTGCCTGTGCTCGCTCTCTCTAATAAATAAATAAAATCTTAAAAAAAAAATAAATAAATAAAAACCTTTAAGAGAAAGGTGACCAAAAAAACCGTAATTGTGGGTATATGTCAAAGTGATCTAAGGTAAGACTGTAGTCATGTTTTACCCTAGCCAGGTTCAGCATTTTGTTTAACTAGACAAAGACATTAATTCCTGGTTGGGAATTTATCATAGCATGCAAAATCAAAATGGAAGTTAACTGGCTAACTAAAATCCATTTCCTTTCACAATCAAGCACATACTGTGATGTAACCAGGGCAAAAAAGAGTATGTGACCTTTATTTGAACTGACTTAAAAATTAGTTGAAAGAATTTTTGAAAATATTCTTTTTTGAAGGAGGCTCCACAAACAACGTGGGGCTTGAATTCATAACCCTGAGATCAAGAGCCACAGGCTCTACTGACTTAGACAGCCAGGAACACTTTGAAAATATTTTTTCCAATGAAAGTTTACCTGACGATAATTTCTTCTATCCAAAGCCATTCTGTGTTGCCAGAAGTGTTTAAAAAAAGGCGGAAGAATCTCTGTTTTAATGTAGTTTGCTTCTACACCATCTGTTCCACAACACTGCTTCACCACCTATAAGGTTAAAAAATAACAGTAAAACTGGCCTGGCTTAACTAACACACAACAGTTACTTTTTTTGAACATGCTTTAACATTCTCTTTGAACCATGAAACAAATCCAACTTAGATGAACAAATCTGGGATAAAAATTTGTAACAATTACCTTCAGCACAATTTTCTTCATTTCTTCATCAGGAGACTGAAATTCTCGAATGAGGATTAACATCACTTCTCTGGTATAGTAGTTGGCATATTCTGCATCCATAAGAGGAATAAGATACCCAATAGCTTTTAAGAAAGCAGCCAGACCCTATTTTAAAATAAAAAATTTGCATACTTAATAAATTTCCCTTAACTTCAATGAGTAGAAATCAAATGAAAAATAAAATCTATCTGGTGAACCCACCTTTCCTCTGTGTTGGCGGATACCCTTCCACAGAGGCTTTAACACAGAATCAAAAGACTCAATACCATACGGAGTTGCGGCTTCAGCCAAGGCAGCAATGGCCAAAGCACTAATGGTCCGAACTTTCTGTTGCTCATCCACAAGACCTAGAAAACCAAACACAGGTTGTGACTAAGTGACATTTCCTAATTTTCACAACCTCACCATTCAGTCAAACCGCAGAATCTGTTCACATCAGACAAGATGAGGCAAAGCCAGTAGGAACCACAGCCTATAAGCAGATAATGTTACAAGCCCCATTATAAACGATATTGTGTTGATATAGTTAAAGCCCTTCCATTTATCCCTCCAAATCAGGAGGCCAAATTCAGGACACCTGTCTTATAGAAGACAAAGTTATATTACAACTTACCATGCTCAATGATTTCGACTAGACTTCTGAGATGTGGCAAGATGGCACAGCCCATAAGAATAGCTATCTGCTGTACAATCTTAATACCGGTGTGTCTCGCTTGCCAGGACTTCTTGCTTTTACACACAGCTTTTAAAAAGGGCAACAATGAGGGAATGCCCAGGGCAGAGGCTACAACAGCAAAAGCTCTAGCTGTCGTGTTACGGACATACTCATCCATGTTATCAATATCAGGTCTCATGGTAGAGATCATAGTAGCCAGACCAGCAGCCTAAAAAGTCAAGAAACAAGGACAGTCACCAGTTGATAACACTAACCCTTAACTCTTTATATAACCAAATAATCCCATCGATGAAGACAAACTTTCTTCTCTAGAAATACAATGTAAATACCTTTGCCAAATTAGAAATAATCTCTCGACCTTCCACCCTGGCATAGTAATCTTCATCAATCAACAATGGTTCAATGACCACAAGGATCTGAAAAAGAAAAAGAGCTACATTTTTACACCAATTACTAATGCCATACTCATGTAACAAAATTATAAACATATAGAAAAAAATGTATTATAGGCCATTTATGTAATTTAAACATGCAAGTATACAAAATGTTATTTTACTAGGAAACTTATAATTACCAGGACTTTATCAATCAGGGACGAATTAAAAATTTTAATTATGGAAGTCCAAGATATACGAAGACAAATGAAAAGATAAAAACTGGGGAGAACTATTAACCACACAGATTAACAGTCAACATTTTAAAAGATAGTAACTTATACATAAATCTCCATTCTACAATTCTAAGCCATTATTACCACTAGCAGAAAGATGGATCCTTCATGCTAAACGGTGTGCTACTGACACACACCTTTTCTCATCCTAATGTTATACCAATTAAAGCAAATGAAAAAATATGAATATAGGAATCCATCGTAAAAAGACAAAAATTTCCTTCTATATATACACATACATGTTTGTATATGTGTAATGTATGCATATGCAAAGAAAAGGGTCTCAGGACATGTAAATTTAATATTGGTTAACTCAATGTCTTTGCAATGGGCTGAAATTTCCCTTTACACTATGAACGGATGCCTCGGCTATTAAGTTTTCAAAATTTTTAAAATTTCACAAATATAATAAGCTGGTTTGAAAAATCCATGAATTCCCTTTATATTAAAAAATATTCAACCAGCAGAAACACTACTTGAGAACAAACCTTGTGCACATATGGCCGAACTAAGTCATCAAGTTTGTATAATATTCGATCAATAACTTTCACAAGTAAATGGCGCTCTTGATCCTCGAGTGTAGGAGACATCAGGAGAGGAAGAATCTGATTAAACAAAGGACCAGCTCCAAATTCACGAGCTTTATCAGTAATCTGGCGCAATGCGGCCTGGAGGAGGAAAACGAAGAGGAGAAAGTGTGATCCTTTATAATTAAGCATTCTGAACAAGTAAATTACTCCATGATTTTCTATAACTTAATATTTTTAGTGTGAACTTCAGACATCTTACACAGAATAGCATGAGTGCATTCCCATCAAATTACTCTGAACTCCTGTGACTGAAGTTTTCAGTTAATTCAAAAAAAGCGAAATAATTTAGTACAATAATGGAGCCACAGGGTATAATATAAAACTCCTCAATTTCCACTAAAGCAACGCCCATTTTCAAATTACATATGGTATTAATGTAATTCCTCACATAATCCCACTAATTACCTTAGTGTCTTCAGCATGTTTTAAAGGCCCTGAGAACAAAAAGGAGAATCTCATTTTTCAACATCCTTATTAGCATAAATTGTTTGATTAAAAAGCTAACTCCCTCGGGATGCCTGGGTGGCTCAGTTGGTTAAGCGGCTGCCTTCAGCTCAGGTCATGATCCCAGCGTCCTGGGATCGAGTCCCACATCAGGCCCCTTGCTCAGCAGGGAACCTGCTTCTCCCTCTGCCTCTGCCTGCCTGTCTGCCTGTGCTCACGCTCTCTCTCTGACAAATAAATAAATAAAATCTTTAAAAAAAAAAAAAAGCTAACTCCCTCATACTACACACCTTTCTTTCTTACACTTTGCCCTTGGTAAAGATGAAGAGATTATAGATTTCTAAACATAAAATTGTAGTGAACCTGATGACTTAGTGAACTGGTATTTACCTTTCTCATTGGAGGTGTTCCATTCTTAATTTTTAAAAGCAGTTTCATTATTTTTCTCTCTTTTTGCTCTTCTGGACTAAGCGTTGATTCATCAACATCAACCTAATAGTAAAAAGACAAAATGTAAAGGCAGATTAAAATATTGCAATTTGAAGTCCTAAGTAAAAAAGCAGTATTTTAGTTCTGCTATTACCACTCACCAAAAGTTTATCAAAGTACTGGATATCATCGGGTTTTAAAAATGGAAGATTTCCAGATGGTTGGTCATTAACACTTTTCATTGTCCTATCTTCAGTTTGCATGTGGAAACCAGTCATGCCACCCAAAGGTGTCGGAGTTGCAGTCAGCTTTCGAGCTGGAGTTCGAATAGGAACATAACCAGCTGGAGGGGGAAGTACCTAGTACAGTTAAAAGACAGTTTAGGATTTTCTTGACTTTATAAAGTTTCATTATTTTTACCTAAGAACCACAATGAATAATATTTGCACTAAAATATCTTACAGTTTATTAGCTAGAAGCTTCTTGCTTGGAAGCAAGAATTAACACTGATCCCACCTTTGGGATCTTATGTTTTAAATCTGTATGACAACCATTCATATTTCTTACTTAATTGAAATATAAATTAAGAATATTAGGAATGTGGGAAAATGATACCTAAAGCAGGCTTATGAAATTCTGATCACTTTCAAACATTAACCTATATAAACAAGTTGATGAGACGATAGGCCATAAATGGAAGTAAGTTCACGAAGTGCAAACAGACGGTTAATTTTAATAAAATGAAAAACCATTCAAATAAATCTCTGTACTTTTTTATAAAAGGAATATTAATATTTAAGTTGAACAAAAATGAATTAAATGTAAAAAACTAAATGCATAAAAACCAAAAGTAAAATCTTTACCAAAGCCCTATAAAATATACCATTTGATTAAACCAAAAACTTCACCTAAGATTCACGAAGATTTTTCTCTATTGATATTGAGAAAATCAATGACTGCAAAACTGAGAAGACACTTAGGCAGTCAACAGTAAGCTGCAGAACATCTATTTCCATAGCATTATGCGGAGGCTGTAAAATTCATGTACACTTAAAACACTCTAATGTAAATCTAACAAGGAGAAAAACGCACATATACAAACTCTCAAAAAGCAGCAGGCACTGGCAAGATAAGGCTCTGGAAAGGCCATCTAGATGTCTTTCGTTCCAGCTACATGAACACAGACTACCTTTAGACCAGCAAATGGTTCCTGAGTCCCAGGTACTTAGAAAATTTTGTAATTTAAAATAACCTTCAGGCTGCTATGGTAAAGAGAATATCCTTTGTGTTTATTTGCAATCCAGAACTTAAGTACACAAAAGCTTGTGAGGCACAAAGTAAAACGACTGTGACCGGGTGTGAGCTTCACCTGGAACAGCTAATAAACTAAAGCCACAAGCTATTCCACACCAAGGCAGCAGTGCGCACAGCACGGTCTTAGAAGTCCTTGTAATTTCTCACCTTCCAAAAGTAATAAAATCTTCATATCATTCATTTTTTTCATCTCTATTACTTTTTGGAACTGAAATATACTTGGAAATAGCTAAAAGAATGGAATAGCAGTAGTATATATTTGGGCAAGGCCAATACAAACTTGACCAATCAATTAATTTCTTCAAAAAACACTGAAATAGGGTCGCCTGGGTGGCTCAGTGGGTTAAAGCCGCTGCCTTCAGCTCAGGTCATGATCCCAGTGGTCTTGGGATCGAGCCCCGAATCAGGCTCTCTGCTCAGCGGGGAGCCTGCTTCCTCCTCTCTCTCTGCCTCTCTACCTACTTGTGATCTCTGTCAAATAAATAAATTTTAAAAATCTTAAAAAAAAAAAACAAACATTGAAATAAAATTCACATCCTAAATATCACCACACCAATATGTTATCACCTTATATCCTTCTGGAAACATAGCATCTAATTCTTCATCAGAAAGTGGGCGATTTCTCTCATCAATTTCTCTTTCCCACCGCCAAGCCTGAAGCTGTTCAGGAGTCATACTCATTATGTGACCTACCAAAAGAACAGATTTCTGTTACAATCTATAGTGCAAGACTTTATTATCACAGTTAGTAAGACAGTTAATCACAGTATAAGACAGTTAATATCAATTGTAATTTTAATTGTTTCATATTATAAATATATATAAAATATAAATATAAATATTTATATTTTTTTGTTTTTATAAATAAATATATGTTTTTATAAATATAAAAACAAAACTTTTTAATCCAGTTATTCTTGCTAAAAATATGCATTAATAGCATACAGAATACCTAAGAGGAAAAAAACTCAAAATATTTCCAGGGAAAAAATTATTTCCAATGGGAGATTTTCTACCTGGAGTAGGGGTAGCCATGTTCATGGCTGGTGTGCCAATTGGTGTCTTTCCAGGGGTCAGAACAGGAGTACTTCCACCCATCTGACTAGCTGGTGTTTCATCCCAACGTGACTTTCTTTTACTGGCTCCAGGAGTTGGTGTTTCACCAATTGAATCTCCACCTCGATCTGTTCGAGGAGTCTCAGCCCATCCGCTACCATGTCCAGGAGTATCTTTAAAAAATAAATAAATAAATAAATAAATAAATGTGAACCACTGTTAAAAAAAAATTACTGTTTATTCTCAAAGAGCTAACATATTAAAACTGGTCAAGTTCAAAAATAGGATATCCTGAAAATGGAGACCTATTTAAAGTTTAAATTTTCATTTCATATTTATCCTTCTATATTATTTTTTGTTTCTTTCCCACTAATTGCAAAAACACAGTAACCATTGAGGAGTAGAAAAACCAAAGTATTTTTTTAACCAGGCATAATAGTCCAACCCAGAAATAGCCACTTTGTGCATCTTGGGCTACTTCTGATTTCTCTATACAGTCAAGATTACGCTTCATGTCCAATTCTAAACTGCTTCTTTCCTATGTTAAGCCCTCTCCCATATCATTAGAAATCCTTTATAAAATTTTAGTATAACGGGGCACCTGGGTGGCTCAGTAGGTTAAAGCCTCTGCCTTAGGCTCAGGTCATAATCCCAGGGTTCTGGGATCCAGCCCCGCATCAGGCTCTTTGCACTGCATGGGGCCTGCTTCTTCCTCTCTCTCTGCCTGCCTCTCTGCCTACTTGTGATCTCTGTCTGTCAAATAAATAAATAAAATCTTAAAAAAAAAAAATTTAGTATAACAGATGTACTATTAAGTCTTAACTTCTCACAGCTAATCTCACGAAGAATTAACAAAACATAGCTTAAAACAGTTTACACAAAAAAACCCCAAGAGATTTAGGCAAATTTATACAGACAGAAAATAGAACAGAGATTCCTAGGGGCTGGGAGGAGGAGGGAATGGAGAGTTATTGTTTAATGGGTACAGTTATTGTTTAATGGAAGTTATTGTTTAATGTTCAGGATGATGAAAAAGTTCTAGAAATGAACAGTCGTGATGGCTGCACAACATTACGAATGTACTTACCACCACTGAACTCTACACTTAAAATGGTTAAAATGGTACATTTTAGGGGGGCACCTGGGTGACTCAGTGGGTTAAAGCCTCTGCCTTCCGCTCAGGTCATGATCCCGGGGTCCTGGGATTGAGCCCCGCATCGGGCTCTCTGCTCAGCGGGGGCCTGCTTCCCCTTCTCTCTCTGCCTGCCTCTCTGCCTACCTGTGATCTCTGTCAAATAAATAAATAAAATCTTTAAAAAAAAAAAGGTACATTTTAGGTTTTCAAGAAGGGAAAAGAATTAAGGCATATGATCTCCTTAGTTCTTTATCCCCAAAGCGACTGATTATTTGCCTTTCCAACCCAGGACTAGAGATGTGAACAGATTTCCTCCTATAAACATATCATTCATCAAGTCAGTATCTCACCCAAACACAAACGACACCAAGATTCCAACAGAAGTACCTCTTTCTGTTTTGGGGGTCTCATCCCATCTGTTTTTACGAGCACTGGAAGTTGCACCTCCATGGCCTGGTGTCGCATGGCCAGGTGTGTCCCCACGTCCCGGAGTAGCAGCTCCCGCTGGCGTGTGACTAGGTGTAGGATCCCATATTTTTGAGCCAGGGGTTGCTCCAGGAGTCTCACTTCCCTTTGCACGACCTGGTGTCTCATCCCATCTTAAGGAAGGGGTATGTCCAGGGGTCTTAACAAAGCAAAAAACACGATTTCACATACCTATACAGCCACATAAAAATAACTAGAAAACTTCTACCAAAAAAATTGCAAACAAATGTTTTAGTCTTATTCTGTATAAATGAGAGTAAATTGCCCTGCTTAAGAGATACCTTCGTTATAGCAAATATGTCTGACTAAAAACAATGTGAAGTTTTAATTTGGAGCAGTGAAAAAGCCCTACCTTAAAAAAATGTATTTGGGGTATAAGTCTTGGATATATCATTAGCAGCTCTATAACTGAGAAAATCACTAAACCTTCTCTGTCTAGATCTGCAATCAAAAAATTTCAACTTTAAATTACAGCAATACTTCCCAAACTGTGCACAGAGACATATTATCTATGAGTTTTCACTAAGATACTATTCTTGTGTTTTTATTCAATTTCTTGTGTGTTTAATTAATCTAAGTATGTTCTGGATCACCTGGGTAATTATCTTATAACTAGATATTGTCACAGAACTTCAAACCCTGAGATTTAGAATCACATCTGTACTATTCTCTAACGGATGCTGACAGGATTAGTCAAAAAAACATTAGAAGTAGAGTGAAGTAATCAAGGCTTCCGTTATCGTTCGAACGGAGACAAGGAGTAGACGATGCAAGGCATCCGACAGCCCGTGGTAACAGAAGAACCTGCGCAGTGCAGACAATATAGTATCAAAGTAGCACGTGCTTTAGTGTTAGGCAAACAAAATTTGTATTTAAGACGCTGAAGTACTCCACGAGTTTCGCAATATACTTTTATTTATTTAAAATTGGACACGCAAGGGACGCCTGGGTGGCTCAGTTGGTTAAGCAGCTGCCTTCGGCTCAGGTCATGATCCCAGTGTCCTGGGATCGAGTCCTGCATCGGGCTCCTTGCTCAGCGGGGAGCCTGCTTCTCCCTCTGCCTCTCTGCCTGCCTCTCTGTCTGCCTGTGCTCGATCTCTCTCTCTAATAAATAAATAAAATCTTAAAAAAAATTTAAAAAAAAAAACATTAAAACTGGACGCGCTGTCCAACACAAGAATTCCATTCAGCTTTACACTTGCAAACTGCATAAACGCCACAACAAACTGAAGGCTCAGTTTTTTTTTCCTTTAAGGAAGATTCTAGGTATCATTCAGGGCTGGTAAATTTTCACTTAGGTGAGTGAAGGAGATAAGTTGTTCAAAATTTCCTATTTGGCAACTGCTTCTCCTACTGATCAGGTAGGAAATAAACTCTTTCTACCACTGACTGTAATTCCCACAGTCCTGATTAGGATGGAGCTATGTTAAACGAGCACAATGAAAGAAAACATCATCTGAAACTCTACAGTTTTATAAGACAGACATAAATTCTCATGTCTAGTTTTCATGAGCATACAAGTAACAGCACAAGTTTCTCTTTCCCAGTTTTTAAAATTAGCACTGTCAATCACATAATTAAATTTAGTAATAATTAGGGGTGCCTGGGTGGCTCAGGTCATGATCCTAGGGTCCTGGCCTCACGTATCAGCAAGCAAATGGGAACTCCTCAAGCTCCATCTTAAACTCAAGTGTTAGGAAATTATTAGGTTTATTATATCCCTATTCTGGGCTTGAGAAAATACTGCCATGGTGTGTAAATAAATCTGCAGTAGTCTTATACTAAAATAGTGACCTTAAGAGGTGCCTAGCTGGCTCAGGTAGAAAAGCATACAACTCCTGATGTCGGGGTCATGAATTTGAGCCCCACACTGGGTACAGAGATTACTGAAGTAAATAAGTAAACTTTAATAAAAAAAAATTAGTGATTTAACGGGGTGCCTGGGTGGCTCAGGGGGTTAAAGCCTCTGCCTTCTGCTCAGGTCATGATCCCAGGGTCTTGGGATAGAGCCCCACACCAGGCTCTCTGCTCAGCGGGGAGCCTGCTTCCCCCCCTCTCTGCCTGCCTCTCTGCCTACTTGTGATCTCCGTTTGTCAAATAAATTAAATAAAATCTTAAAGAAGAAAAATTAGTAAGACTAGGATAGTAGAGACAGAGGTCATGAAAAGTGGTGAGATTCCAAATATATTTAAAGGTGGGGCCAACAAAATTTATTTATGGATAGAATTTGGGACAAGACAGTAACTACTGGATGATACTGACATGACTCTAAGGATCTGGCTCGTGCCAACAGACATGAGAACAGGGTGGGAAGGGTAAGTGAAAGAAAAACTCGTTCTGAAATGTCTATGAAACATCCAAATGAAAGTGTCAAGTCTGGGAACCCAGGACATGTAGGGGATAGATTTGTACATCTGGGAGTGTCTTATAGAGATGGTATATGAAGACAGGAATGAGATCTTATGGAATGCATTTAGATGGAAAAGAGGTCCAAGGACTGAGCACCAGAAAACCCCCAAGTTCAAGGAAGCTAAGGAAGATCCAGCAAACAAGACTGAGGAACGGGAGTCAGTGAGGAAGCATAAGAAGGATCAGGAGAGACCGAAGTCCAGAATCGAAGAAAAGGGAATCAAGTAATGGCCAATGCCACTGATAAGGGATAGAATCTATGATGTTATGATACAGGATATGAGGATTCAGACTTGATCTCTGGATTTACCAGAAGGAGGTCAAGTGACTTTGACAAGAGATGTTTTGGTGGAGTGGCATAAGCAGAAGACGAGATAAGCAGAGACTGCAGGTTTAGACAACTCATTCAAAGCATTCTGCGGTGAAGAGACAGAAATGGGGTGGTACCTGCAAGGGGATGTGAGGATCAAGGGATGGTTTTCTGTAGTTTTTTTGTTCTTTAAAAGAGGAAAATGGGTACAAAGTGTTTGCTGATAATAACCTGGAGTATAGAGAAAAAACTGACGTTACACAGAAGTCTCTGAGTAGTAAGAGGGGATGGGAAATAGTATGTGTGAAGTTGTCCAACCTGCACTGACAACTCAGAAAGAAAGGAGTAAATGAGAACAGACGTAGGCATACTGGTAGATTTCACAGTGCGAACAATTTAAGGTTTTTTATTATTTCTACTTTGGAAAGGAAAAACAGGAAGCAGATTCAACTAAAAAGCTGTCGAGGAGGTATTCTTCCGAAATTTTCTCTGGGGCTGGAGGGGATAGAGAAGTACTGCTTAATGATTACTGTCTGCTCAAGGTAATGAAAAAATTTCAAAACTAGTGGAGATAGTTGTACAACTCTGTGAGTGTAATTAATGCCACCAAACTGTACACTGTAAAATGGTTAAAATGGCAATTTTATGTTATTATTATTTTACAATTCTGAAAAAGTTTAAACAAATCAAACAATAAAAACAACCCCCGAAGACGTTCTCTAAGAAAACAAACTGACTAAGGTAATGCAGTAGCACTACCCATGTGACCCCAGGGGTCAGATGGTTAAATTATCCATCTCGAAAATGAAGATCACTATACTGTACTCAACCTCCACAATGTGACATACTGAAGTATCTACTTTAATCCTCCAGAAGGGACATTCCTTTATTCCAGGTTAAGTACTGAACTGTGTCTTCCCCCAGAAAAACTCATGTTGAAGCCCTTAACCACCAATTGTCACTATATCTAGAAATCAGGCTTTTAGTGAGGTAATCAGGTTAAATGAGGCCCTAAGGTTAGGGCCACAACCTGACAGCACTGGTGTCCTTAGGAGAGACACGAGACCTCGCTTACTCTCTCCACGCACACACAGAGAAAAGGCCACATGAGGACACAGCAAGAAGGCAACCTTCTACAAGCCAAAAAGAGTACTCTAACCAGACATCAACCTTGTTGGCACCTTGATATTGACTTCAAGCCTCCAGAACTGTGAAAAAATCAATGTCTATCGTTTGAGCCACCTGGTCTGTGCTAACTTGATGTCAACAAGAGTAGGCTAACACACTCCATGTGGGAGGGAAAATCCAAAAATAATAACAATCGTTATTAAAAATAAAAATAAATTACCTCTGCTTGATCCCAACTTGACAGCTTTTTGGGAGTGGCACCAGGAGTCTGATCGGCTGTTTGATCCCAACGCCGTTTTCGTTTTGAGGGAGGTTGGGATGCTGCTGCTCCATTGACAACTTTTAGTTCTCCAGCTTTAGCTTTTTCTGCTAGCTGCTGCCTAATTTCTCTCTAAAAATATTTCAACAGGCACTGAGTATCTCCAAAACCTTCTAACATATTTTCATATAATCAGCAGTCATTTCAATTTAATGTCATTGTCTTTGCTCGTTCTGCTTTCTCTGCTACTGGGAGTCCCATTCCTTATTTCCCTTTCCTTTCTGTATTCTAGTTCTACACAATGTCTTTCTGAACAAAAGATGAGCACCTCTGGAATTTGTAACAGAGAGCACCCTACTTTAAAAACAGTGAAGTAAAACCTTAAAGAGTAATGCCTTCATTGAAGAAATTTTATTTAAAACTCACATAAGTAACAGTTCAGACTATGTAATAAGATAAAAGTGGAAAACTTAAAAAGTGGAAACTTAAAAAATTATAACTACATAAATCATATACAACGTAGTCATAGCAAATATACATTTAATTTACCCCATGATTTAAATAAAGGTTCATTACCCCACTATTCCATATAACACATTACATATTTGTAATATAGTTATGGAGGCTTACTATTAAAACAAAATGGAGCTATTATGCAGGTGAGTAAGAATCCTTCAGAATTCTCTACCCATATCCAAAATGAATCTTATGGAAGATTTTAGAGGCTTTTCAAGGAATGATTTAACTATCTGACTTTTCCCTCAGCCATTTGTTTCAGACACACACCACCAATCCTCCCCACAGACATAACCACCGGAAGATACCTGTGTATAGCTACACATACGTTTACATCTATGTGTACACACCCAGACAAATAGCCAAAGGGCCAAGGACTAGAAAAGGATATAGAAATATGAAAAGTTTAATTTGGGAGGAGGTAGAATTTTGGGTAAGGTTTCTTTCTCAATTTAATATTTATTAATACTATTAAAAATATTACTTGTGCAACAAATAAAAAGGAAACATAAGAGTCTCTCAATTTGAACTTTCTTTTTACATTCTTTCACAACCACCACAATAAAAAAATCACGCTCACACACCTCTTCTTTAGTTAAATGCTGTTCTCGCATTACATCCATGTAAGTCCTAGCATTCATTTTAGGATCAGGGGTCTTCCCTCCTGCAGAAAAGAACAGCAACAGGACAAGAGTACAATAAATAAAAGATAATTAGGTTAAATTGATTTATCTGCCCTGCTCTAATATTATGTTATTGCATAATCATTAAATTTATTTTTTGATGGAAAGCTTTAATAATTATACATCTTACTTTTTATTGAGTTTGCTGATCAATTTAACCTGTTTGAACACAAACATATCTACAGCAGTTTAAAACAAATATTTTAATGCATATAAAAACAAAATGACAGCACAGTTTAGAGTCTTCAGAAGTGATGGGTTCCTGGGTTGCTAATCCGGAATACGTACACTTTCGTGCCTTTGTCTCCATCAGCAGTTCTGACTTCAAGCAGCAGAATAGAAGCCTAGAAAATTATCTCTTTACCATTAGTAACACTTTGGAAAGATATTTATATTCAAAACATTACCTGTTGCAAGCTGTTAAAATCCTGACTACAAATAACTATAACTAGAGAAGTTCTCCATATAACGTTCTAAAACAGTTGTAGTTTAGAAAATCTGACTTTTAAAATACACCTATAATCTTACTCTGATGTCATGTTACTAAAAAGGGCTTCATTCTTTTTAAGTGGTTGACCCAAAAACATTTTTATTTTCTTAGAAAGTATAAATTACAATCGGAAACATATTACTTGCAATAGATTACTTCTACCAGTTATTATGTTGCACACAGAAGAAAAGTGGTGTACAAAGAGATGTGTTAGTCTCTTGGTTCAAGTTTCAGCATTTGCTTTCAAACTTCAAAATATCTTAAAGAAGCCCAAACAGTACATAACAAGATTCCCAGAGGCACACAATGTTTTAGAAATGTGATAATTCGCTATACCAGTAGTATAGCATCACGATTTAGGAAAAAATAATAAAATTCTAAGACAATTCCTATGCTGAAGATCATGCCCAATTGCTAGTGTCATTCTTTCTGACACTAGCTCTGATAAGACTTCCTTTGGAATACTTTTTCACCATAATCTAGAGAGGATGTGTTGAACTGCACCCTTAAGAATGCAGACAGGACTGGCATATAGCAGTACTGCTGTAGGAAAGAAATTAAGGACAGTTAGTATGGGCCTGTGAATTCTGACATACATGTTTAAATCAATTACAATTATGCAAGTAAAAAAAGAATATCCCTACTAATTCATGCAGGCTGAAAGTCTAATTTGTAAACCTGCAGCAGAATCTAATTCTAAGAAACAGGCACCTAATTTTGTTTTTGAAACTCACCCGAGGAAAGCTTCCATCAGGCTCACTATGCCCCTTGTGCTGACCTGCACACTAAAATTAGCAAAACAGACTCCAACTATTAAAAATATCAAAGTCTTTGTATACATACTTTTGTTTTAACTTTAAGTATGCTTAGAGCAAAGTAGGTGCATTTACTAAACTATATTTAGAGCAATATGGGGGGAGCTCTAATGTGAGAAACAGTTTCTCAAAAGTAACAAGCCCAAAAGTCTAGGATTTGGAATGAAAACTTTCAATAGTCTGAAAGTATTTTGAGCAGAAAAACACATTTGTTCAAAGTATAGAAAGCGTACCCAAAACAAAAGTAAAAGAAAAACCTTTAACCCTTTGCGTTTCTATGGCATTGGCTCATTATTTTCTTGTCCTTCTACCTGGAAAGAAAACTTGCATTATAAAGATGAAGAATATGGCATCTGTGACTTCAACCAAATCTATATACATATCTATAATAAGGGGGATTTTAAAAAAGAAAGCAAATTCATAAGCATGCCAAAAAAAACCAAAGGGCTAAAGACAACTTAAGACAAATAAATTCCTGAAAACTTATAGAAAAGTGGGAAAGAATTACCATCTGCAAAAGGATCAAGACGCTCTGGGGATATTATCATGGTCCTCCTGTGCTTTTTGTATTCATCCTCCCGGTCAGCAATCTTTGGAGGTCGGTGCTCAGCGAATGGATCATACTGAAAAGAGGTATGTTTCATTTAATAACCACTTTATTAAATAATCAAAGAGAGTAGGTAAAAACCAGAACATGAGAAGACACGTAAAAATGTTTAATAAATACCAACTAATGAAAGAAACATCTTCTATCATTTCAGGATAAATATTAACATGAAAAAATAAGAGGGAAATGAGACAATATACATGTCCACATCGTTCATGAAATGAACTCTTCATGAAATGATTACCTTAACAAAATAAATTAGGTATTACTTCTAATCCTCCCAATCAACTCTCATATCAAGACATTCCAACAACTTGATTTCTAAACTATGTGAGCTTCCACGGGAATTGAGACTTTCAGTTTTCCTTAGCTGAATAAACTCTGGTTTTAATTTTTAAAAAGGGGTGGGAGGGGAGAAGAACAAAAGGAAAGTCACCTGTTCTGTTGATTGTGGTATATCATTAAGCAATGCCACAGGGGCATGATATCCTGGCTTCTTCTGACCAAGCAAACTCGTAGATGATGAGTAGTCATCGTCATCCTGCAATGAAATGCCCCCAAAAGACATGAACAGACATTTCTGCAAAGCAGACATCCAGATGGCCAACACACTCATGAAAAAAGTGCTCCACATCACTTGGCATCAGGGAAATACAAATCAAAACCACAATGAGATACCACCTCACACCAGTCAGAATGGCTAAAATTAACAAGACAGGAAACAACAGATGTTGGCGAGGATAGAGAAAGGGGAACCCTCCTACACTGTTGGTGGGAATGCAAGCTGGTGCAGCCATGCTGGAAAACAGCATGGAGGTTCCTCAAAAAGCTGAAAACAGAGCTACCTTATGACCCAGCAATTGTACTACTAAAGATACAAATGTAGTGATCCGAAGGGGCACGTGCACCCCAAAGTTAATAGCAGCAAACGTCCACAATAGGCAAACTATGGAAAGAGCCTAGATGTCCATCAACAGATGAATGGATAAAGAAGATGTGGTATATATATACACACTGGAACACTACTCAGCCATCAAAAAAAAAAAAACCACCACCCCAAATCTTGCCATTTGCAACGATGTGGATGGAACTAGAGGATATTATGCTGAGCGAAATAAGTCAATCAGAGAAAGGCAATTATATCTTGCTGATAAGAGGAATCTGAGAGACAGGGTGGGGGGCTGGGAAGGAAAAAAATGACACAAGATGGGATCGGGAGGGAGACAAACCATAAGAGACTCTTAATCTCACAAAACAAACTGAGGGTTGTTTGGGGGCAGGAGGGCAGGGATAGAGTGGCTGGATTATGGACACTGGGGAGGGTATGTGCTAGGTGAGTGCTGTGAAATATGTAAGCCTGGGGCACCTGGGTGACTCAGTGGGTTAAAGCCTCTGCCATGCTCAGGTCATGATCCCAAGGTCCTGGGATCGAGCCCCACATCGGCTCTCTGCTCAGCGGGGAGCCTGCTTCCTCCTCTCTCTCTGCCTGCCTCTCTGCCTACTTGTGATCTCTGTCAAATAAATAAATAAAATCTTTAAAAAAAAAAAAAGAAATATGTAAGCCTGATGATTCAAACATCTGTACCCCTGGGGCTAATAATATATTATGTTTATAAAAAAATTTTTTTAAATGCCAGCAGTTAAAAATTAGAAAGAATATACAGATTCAATATGGTATCAAAAGACTAAATGGCGGGACGCCTGGGTGGCTCAAGTTGGTTAAGCGGCTGCCTTCGGCTCAGGTCATGATCCCAGCGTCCTGGGATTGAGTCCCACATCGGGCTCCTTGCTCGGCAGGGAGCTTGCTTCTCCCTCTGCCTCTTCCTGCCACTCTGTCTGCCTGTGCTCACTCTCTCAAAAAAAAATAAACTAAGGAGAAAAGTTTAAAAATAAGATTGTAACATCTCATTTATTTTATTCAAAAACAAAATCACAATTTCCCCCTTAGCTTCTGGAAATTGCACCACTGGAACTTTGAAGTTTTTCTTAAAAGAAAAAAGTGCCAACTATAAAATAAAATGTGGCCTGCATTTCATAAAAAACAAGTTTGATAAAATCCATATACATAAAATGTTTGTTACTAAATTATGCAAAAAATGAACAGCCACTTCACCAAATGTGGATGTCCGGAATGGTCTGACAAAACAAGCTATGGGGACTATATAAAAACGCTTTTGGAGGGTTGCACTTCAAAATGAGAAGTGGTCATCCTCCAGAGTAATTAAAAAAGGCCATTAGCATCAGTAATAAGAAACATTCCGTTCTTATTAAAATGCCAAAGGGGTCAGGTTGGGTGTCTCCTTTGGCTCAGGTCCCAGGGGTCCAGGGCTCGAGTCCCATTCTTTGCTCAGTAGGAAGCTTGCTTTTCCCACTGTCTGCTGATCCCCCTGCTTGTGCTCACTTATACACTCTGACAAATAAATAAATAAAATCTTTAAAAAAACAATAAAAGGATGCCAAGGAGAAAACCACACAGCATCAAACACAGGTCAGTAGTCAAAAGTGGCAAGGACAGATGGCTATCTACAATAAAGTCACATCTCACACTGGCTACTCTAGATAGAGCTCAGGAGGGGACAAGAGGGATTTATTTTATAATAGTTAATGATTTGCAGGTTCTTTGCTGGATAAACAAATTAGTTTTAACATAAAGATTCAGAAGTGATCACTTCCACAAGTTTCTGGACCTTAAAGAGGAAGGACACCTTCAACAGTTTTAGTCTCCAAAAGAAAAATCCCCCAATCCCCCAAGTCTTCCCAGATTAAATAAGATGACTAAAACAGAAAATTCTTTTATATTTTTGTTCACCAAAGAAATGCCTGACTCATGATACTCAGTAACTCACATCTTCAAGTTCAGTTGCAGCAATTGATGTCACATATCCAGCAAATCGGCTGTCACTTCCACCATAAATTTCCTGGTCATAATAACCTGTAGAATCAAGGCCCACTCCTTGAGCTTCATCAAGAGCTGCCTTCTTGCCTTGAATTTCTCGAATCTGTGCTTCAATATCTGTAAGAAAGTTAATACAGACTTTAATTTTCCAAAGAGACCCGAAACAATGCATGTCTCTAGTAGGAATATGGTATCAAACTACTCTTCTAAATACACAGACTTGTAATACATAAAGAGTTAGCAGAAGTACACCTATACTGATTTTTAATACACTTAACACATCTCCACCTCAAGAGATAATACTTGTATGCAGAAGACATGTTTACTATTTCATCAACTACAAATTAGAATAGGTTACCAAAGTTTAAATTGTCAAATTCTAAACCTTTCCCCAAATGAAAAAATAATGCTCTCGATGTTGATAAGGGACCAAAACCAGTATTCAGTATCATTTAAACTCAATTAAGACCAGAAATGCAAAACGAACAGTACTATGGAGAGTGGTGCTCAAGTTAGAATGGGCAACAAATTATCTACAGATTTTGTTAAAATGCAGGAGGCCTGGATCAGACCCAAGCTTCTGCATGCCTAACAACTTCTCAGGTGCTGTCCTAAACATCTAGGACCACACTCTGAAGAGTAAAATAAGAAAGGATAAAGTCTAAATTCTTTATAGCCTAGAATTCAGAGCCCTACACAGTTTGACTGCAAACACCATGACATTAATTTTATGATTAAGAGTCTGAGCTCTGGAATCAAAATGTCTGCCTTCAAATAAAGGCTCTCTCCACAAATTAATGTTATTTCACCTCTGTGTCCCAGTTTCCTACATTTTTTTTTTAAAGATTAAACGAGGGGCACCTGGGTGGCTCAGTGGGTTGGGCCTCTGCCTTCGGCTCAGGTCAGGGTCTCAGGGTCCTGGAATAGAGCCCTGCATCGGGCTCTCTGCTCAGCCTGCTCACACACACACACACACACACAACCCCCCCCCCGCCCGCCTCTATGCCTACTTGTGATCTCTGTCAAATAAAATCTTTTTTAAAAAAAGATTAAATGAGATAATGAACATGACGTACTTAAAAGCATTCCATGAATGAATGAACTCTTGCCAGCTAATTACCTTCAACTGAATTAAAACCCTTTGACACTAGGCACTTTAAAAAAGCTCATTTACTAGTTTGCAAGGACCAAAAGGAAAAAAAGATTCAAATGGCACAATGCAAATGCCCAACCCACACCCTCAGGAAAGGGAGAAAACCCGCTGCAGTTCAAGATGGGTGTGGTTTAAAGCAGAAAACGTAATAGCAGTATACAGGCCAAAGCCTGGCTAGACCACAATTCCCTTGTAAAAGTGGGAGCAAGTCTCAGAAATGCAACATAACGGAACAGTTTACCCCTGAACCTTGCAGCTCCAGTTTGCAATCACATCTCAAAATTCTTATCAAGCATCCACAGCACCACTATGTCCACAGTTACCACTTTTTCTGGCATCTCTCCCCTTAAAAACGTTACTGCAGCCCAGGCAGCCAGGGGCCCCCACCATGAGCAATCACAAACAGAAGTATGCTCATGTAAGCTGGGTGGTTTATTTTAATATTCTACTTTTGTTTCTGTTTGATGTTTATTTTTTTAAAGTTTAAATCCACATGTGGTCTCTTCCCTAAGCCCCAGAATGTTCTGCCCTGAAATACAGAAGAAACTTCTGTCTAAGGGGTGAGTGGAGATTAACTCTTTATTTTCTTCTTTCTGAACATTTGCATTTCTGAAATGTTTGAGGCTTAAAAACAAACACTAGATGCAGGGACCACTTTTAAGTAAATAGGTTCTTCTAGCAGACCACAAACACTACTGCCATCAGGATCCAAACAGGACACACTGATGGGTAAATCAAGCCAGAATCCTCTGCAGTCTCCGCCTCTACAGCATCAGTATAACTACGAACAACCTACCCTGAAATCACCTGGGGCCCGTGTTACAAGGACCGACTCCAGGCTTCAGATACATTAAGCTGGAACCTCCAACCGAAGAGCCCAGGTTTCTACTTTAGCAATAAACACCCAGGAAACTCTCCACTTCCAACCCCAGCCTATCCTTAACAAAATTGCCCATTTAGGACGTGTTATACTTTTTTCTAACTCATACAGAACCACCACCACCAGAAATAAGAAAGGGGCGTCGTTTCAAAAAAACTGCATCATACCATACATGTTGTACAGTTTGCTCTCCCCCTATACATACACATACACACACACACACACACACACACACACACACACACACCATAGTTTTATTTTCCTTTGAAAGGATTTTTCCAGTCCAAGTTGTCAGCAGCCAGTCTTCTGTTTGGATAACATTTATTCAGGAACTACCTTCATCTACTGAATCTTACCTACTGATTTTATATAAGGATTAGCAACAGAGTTTTCTAATCGCAAAACGATTCAAAATATCAAACTCGTTTGTTATATATCATGACTGGATTCTTAGTAAATAAAATTCAGCAACAAAATTACCTAGGGGCTAGGCAGCTCTTGATAGTTAACTAATTCCGAAGGGAGTTCATTACCAAATTTCTACAAGTTGTATAGTTCAATTTTATATGCAAACCAGGTGCCGTGTATCTGCCTGAAACTCTGGATAAAAAGCCTAAGAAGCTCCTGGCTTTTGTTCACGCACTGTCAACTGCAGCACATTTACAGCAGCATCGCATTACTCACAGACTGAGCCAACAGCTTCCACAACTCAGTTATGCAAATGACAACTAAAAACTAGAAAACTCAGTAATGATTTAATAAACTATACATCAAAATATGAAATACGATAAACTCAAATATTTATACACAAAATTTATAAACAAGATAACTGTGATATTTTGTTACAAAATAAACAAAATTTATGGCACAAATATGGCAAAATACTAAGAACCGATAAATCTGAGCAATGGATCACACTGGCTCATTAAATTATATATTCTCCTGTACTTTTCTATAATGGTTACACTATTTCATAATTAAAAAGTAACTTTCAATCTGTAGGAGTGATTGAGTCCCACATCGGGCTCCCAGCTCCACGGGGAGTCTGCTTCTCCCTCTGACCTTCTCCTCACTCATGCTCTCTCTCAAATAAATAAATAAAATATTTTTAAAAAAAAAACTAATTTTTCCTAATTTTGTAAACATTCTGCATCTCTGGGAAAGGAAAAGTTTGTCTCTAATCTCTTATTTTCACAGCTGTCCCACACAAAACGGTAGCTACCAGTATGCAGGCACTCCTGTACTTTCTGAAATATAAACCAAAGATGAGCAAGATCATTTCTGACAACAAATGCGCAAGATTTGTTAGCAACAATAGGAAAAAAAAATGAGGGAACACACCAAAAAGAATAACCAGAGGTCCAAAATGTTAAATAAAAGACTTGAGGAGACAGAGAAAGGAGGAAATATTTATGCTCTCTTCCTACTTCAGTTATAACCAACATGAATAAATCCTCTGTTTCTGCCTAATCCCTTTCCAATTCAGACCCCCTGTAGTTGAGACATTCAGATGTGAAGATAAAGAAAAATGGATACTGTCTGCTAGTGACTGGACAAGGAGAGACCAGGGACTCCTCATGGCCACACACAAAAGCTGGCACTCTAATCCACATGGACCCACAAATATTCCAGTCTTCAAGATGCATGGATCAGTACTTCTCATTATCAAGTAGTGTTCCAATGTATGACAGCATCCAGGTTGCTTGCAGTTTGTAAAGATTACAGAACACTTACGCACAGGTTTTTAAGTAAATATGGCGTTTAATAGTACTTGGGTAAATACCTAGTCTTACAAATCTAGTCTGCTGGGTCTTAAAGCAGTATATGTTTAATTTTATAAAAAACTTACAAAGTCCTTTTGGTGGGTTTGATTACATGAGTCTGAGAACAGAAAGGAGCTGAATTATTCCGTGTAAGAGAGGAAGAATCATTTTGAGAGATGAAATGGAAGAAATGAAAAGAACAAGTAAAATGAAGAAAAGCTGGGAGCTGGGATAAGTGAGATCAGTAAAATACCAGCTTTATGGTGTTAAAAAGGTGGGGGGGTGGTAATCAGGAGACATATATCTAATGTGGATTTCTAAATTATCAAAAGCTTCACTTCTTTTCCCCACCCAACCCCCCCCCCAACTTCAGCACAATCTATGGAGCGGGAGCATATATAGAAAGACTCTCGGTTACTGATGCTGAAAACCTGAAAACAAAATAAGAATTCCCAATTGTGATAGCAGATTTCAAATCTTAAAAGTGAAGTTATGGGTTGTCCTTCAAATCCTCAGAGTTGGCAATCTAGTACTGGTTTAACTTTAAAAAAAAAAAAAAAAAAAAGGCGCCTTAGATAAGAAATCAAAGTACTAGTTAAGTATCAAACTTGTGTTTAGGGGCACCTGAGTGGCTCAGCGGGTTAAACCCCTGACTCTTGGTTTCTGACCAGGTCACAATCAGAGTTGTGGCCTCAAACTGGTCATGGCATCAAGCCCCTTGTGGGGTACGCTCAAGCACAGAGTCTGCTCACGATTCTCTCCCTCCCTCTCCCCGCTGCTTGCACATGCACACACATATGTATATGTGTGCTAAAAAAGTATTCAACCTTTATTTACCAGAGTCCACAAGAGCCTCACTAAAGGAGGAGCCTTGAAGGTAAACATCGGAGAATGAGGTTTTTCTCAATTGGTATTCCTATTTTAAGGTACGAATATTACAGGCACTCAAGCAAAACTATCTCAGACGGAAATAACTACCTATGAAAGAACTGTGAGAGTTCATTCATTGCCATTAACATTATAGTGGGAGGGGCACCTATTTTGCAAATCCTTCGTCAGATTTCCTTGCCATGGCTGGTCCAACCTACGCCTCTGAAGTATGCTTTCAGAACCAAGTTCATTCCTAAAGCGAGTAATTTTTTTGACACCTCCCTTGCTTGTGGGCCTCCAGACAACTTAACTGCAGCAGTAGTGGTAGGAGAGTCTAGGAGAAAGTAGTGGGTATTTGCTCTGCTCTCTTCCCTGTTCCTGCACACTATGGGAAACTCTACAAGACAAAGGTGCTGCGACAAATAAATTGCAAGGAAAAAAGAAGATGGAGGAGGAACATAAAAGATTTAAGACTAATCGATGTATAGACTTTATTTGGAACTTGATTCAAATGAACTGGGAAAAGAATTTTTTTATAAGGCAATCAATAAAACTGAAAACTGGATATTTTGCTGCATTAATTTTAGGTGCAATAATAGTATTTTTTTTAAGTTTTTACATTTTAGAGACACACACTGAAAAATATGGATAAAATATGCCTGATATTTGCCTCAAAATAATGGGAAGGAAGAAGGGGCCAGAATACAGATAAACAAAAGCAGGCCCATGTTTGTAACTGTTGAAGCTATGGTGCAACATGGGGGTTCATTCCACTACTCTATTTTTGTATATTTGCAGTTTTCAATAGAAAGTTAAAAAACAAAAAAAGAGGCGCCTGGGTGGCTGTCGGTTAAGCGTCTGCCTTCAGTTCAGGTCATGATCCCAGTGTCCTGGGTTCAGAGCTCTGCACCAGACTGTTGCTCCCCCTGCTTGTGCTCTCTTTTCCTCTTTCACTGTCAAATAAATAAAATCTTTTTTTAAAAAGTTTAAAAAATGTAAGCATGGTTCTCTTAAGTTTTGCCCTTTTCCCCCCTCATTCTTTATTCTGCTTCTAGCCCCTTGAAACCAAGGCCTCTGACCCCACACAACAGAAAAATAAAAGCTCTCTTCTTTGAAATGGAGTCCTCTGCTGGATGTAAACAGAATTTTTTTTTTAGCTCTTTTATGAAATACCTTCAATCTTAAAAGTCCCAATTCTTCTCAATCTTCATCATTTCTTTTCCTCTTCTAGTTTCATTTATTTTGCTAACTGATAGTAAGGTAAAATCTTAATACATGTTAAGATATAAACATACATTTCCAAACTAAATTTGCTCCAATGACCTACAGAAAATAAATGTCACTATTCGATTGAAATTCTCCTCTTTTTGGAGGGGATTTCTGATCCTAGGAATGCTTCCAAGTATCAGAGAACAAATCCTTCCCTAGAAGATAGGCATCAATTAACAGTGTGAATTAATGAAATTTGTGAGCTAGTCCGCTTGGTATCTCAACTCACTCAAAAATGATTTCCGGAATGCCTGGGTTGCTCAGTCAGTTAAGCGTTTGCCCTTGGCTCAAGTCATGAGTCCCATTTTTCAGGCCCCTTACGCAGCAGGGAGCCTGCTTCTCCCTTTGCTTGCCACTCCCCCTGCTTGTGCATGGGTGCTCTCTTCGACAAATCAATAAATATTTTTTAAAAAATGACTTCCATTTTTCATTTCCTTTAAAATTACATTACTTTTATAATCAAAAAAAGGTGATAAATATTAAAATTACAAACATTTCTGATATAAATACATCAAATGTTTTAAGTGGGAGTTCAGTGTGACTTCAAAAGAATAGTGCAGAACTGGGGGTCTTAAAAGATGGTCAACATCTAACCGACTGCTTATAATTTAACCTACGACCTAAATATCAAACTTTGAGACAAAACACCACTAGTCACATCTGATACAACTGTTTCACTGCCCCCCCCCCCCAAATCTGTCTCTCCACTGGTTTCCACTTCCATGCCTTTTCTTTCTTCCACGCTCCAGATGTTAACCCAGCTTGCAGCATTTTCTCCTCCTTGATGTATCTTTTTATTCCTCATTTTTAATTTAGATTGTTTTCAATGTTATAATCAATGTTTATTACACGTCACAGAGGCACAGCCCTTGGATGGTACTGACACCTTAGTCTGGTCCATAACTGTTTTCTATTCTCCAATAGGCAGAAGCAAGTGAGCAAGATTTCTCACATATGACACCTTTAAAAGACATCCAGAAAACAGAAAATATATTCTATATCCCAACTTTCACACTTTTCCTTACACAAAGCTCAACAAGAAAACCACGGTGGTAAATAACTGATCACTATATCAATTCCTAATTTATTAAACCCTAATTAGCACTACTTAAATCAATTCTTAAATAATTACATAGTAAAGAAAAATCTAAGCAATTTGCTTTTTTTTACTAGCAACATTCACACTAGAAGTCTACAAATCCAAAACAGTAGTATTCTGAACACAGAAAAATAAAAATATCTCAAAAAATGAAGACTACAATGACTACTCCAGACATTCTAAAAGCAAAAATTTAGGGAAAAACCTTTTTCAACTCTATCATCCCCCCTAAATCATTCAAGAGACAGTGGCAAAACAAGCCAATATACGAGATTTTAGGATAATCCATTTTTCCCTTTCCAAGAGGAAAAAGAGTGTTTCCTTGTTTGTCAAAGTCAACAATATGTGAACTGCTGGAGAGCAAGATTATGTACTTTAACAACTATATACACTTGATACAACTTAATATGCAGAAAGGTCCAAAAGATTTTATTGATATGAACCAGTCCACCTCTTTTTAGATTTCAATACTGGACAATGTAAGCCACCACGGTAAATAAACAATCAGGCTGCTTAAAAAGGAGGGTAAGGGCTGATCCTTGCAGAAAGATTCAAAAGGAATATGACAGCATTAGAAAAATAAAGTTATCAGTTTGGCTCAACGATGGGAACTAATAATGTGAAAAGAATATATAGGATGGTACAGCAATAACCTAGTTCAGTCTGAATACAGTATTATTTAATTCACAAAACTGAAGTAAAAATTATTGATGCAGCCATTACTTTAAAAATAAAATCACAGGGGCGCCTGGGTGGCTCAGCGGGTTAAAGCCACTGCCTTCGGCTCGGGTCATGATCCCAGGGTCCTGGGATCGAGCTCCGCATCGGGCTCTCTGCTCTGCGGACAGCCTGCTCCCTCCTCTCTCTCTGCCTCTCTGCCTACTTGTGATCTCTATCAAATTAAAAAAAAAAAAAATCTTAAAAAAAAAAAATAAAATCACAAAACACAACAAAGAAAAGTCTTTATCAATAACATTACTTAGGATAAAAAGATTACATAATCTTCTTTACTTAAAAGAGCAACATGACGGGGGGCGCCTGGGTGGTTCAGTCAGTTGAGCCTTCTGCTCAGGTCATGATTTCAGGATCCTAGGATCAAGCCCCACATCGTGCTCCCTGTTTCTCCCTCTCTCTCTGCCCCTCCCCCTGCTTCTGCTCCCTCTGTCTCTTTGCTCTCTCAAATAAATAAATAAAATCTAAAAAAATGCAAAAAAAAAAAAACCCAAAAACCATAGCCTTAAAAAAAAGGCAATATGATGTCTAACTCTAAAAAACAAAACACATACTGGGACGTCTGGGTGGCTCAGTTGGTTGAGCGGCTGCCTTTGGCTCAGGCCATGATCCCAGCGTCCTGGGATCAAGTCCCACATCAGGCTCCTTGCTCGGCAGGGAGCCTGCTTCTCCCTCTGCCTCTGCCTGCCTGTCTGCCTGTGCTCGCTCCCTAACAACAACAACAAAAAAAAACCACGTACTATACACTTTAAAAATCAACTCCAGTGAGGTTCATACTCAAGTCCTGCTGTATCAACTACTCCACTAACTTAAAAGAATTGTTGGTCTGTCATTCTTCACACTGCATAAAACGCAGAAGCAACTTGTCACCTGGGAGAAGGAGCAAGGCACTTTATTCTGCAGTCACTGGAAAGCCAAGCCAAATCTAGTCCAGTGTTCAAAACCTTTCACGTGAGGCTAACCTAACATTTCTTCCTCTCAGTTCAAGAGGTCCCCAATATATTAATAAGTACTACTTTCACTTACCTCAGCCAAACAATGTATCCAAACCTATCCAATCACTCAAAATTTAGCTTAAAATGATCTCTTCCTGTGAAACTTTTAGTATTTCCAATATAATCTCTCAATAAATGTTAATATGCAGTACCCATTAGGCACTAGGTACCAGGGATACAAGATATAGTTCCTGTACACAATAATCTCAAAGTGGATGAGAATACCTTCACACCACAGACTATTCTAATGTAATAGAGTGCTACAGCAGCACCACAAAGGGGGGAAAAAAAAACCACCAAGAATTCTGCTCCAAGTTATCAGAGGTGACTTATTCGTGGAAACAGAGATGCACCATAAAGGACTACAGTTCTTTAGAAAAATATCACAAGGAAGGAAGGAAAAAACTATGTAAATATTGCAGTGCACTTCCACTAAACATTTATCATCTTCTGTCTTCTACTCAGTGATGGGCAGTGTCTTGTACACAGTGCCCTAACCTTAACTGGATACTCCTACACTTCTTTACAGCATCAGTTAATTCATACTGGCAGGATTCCAAGTAAAACAGCAAATCTGGCCAATGAATTTCAGTCTTCTATAGACCAGTTTTTAATTGGGTTTCAGAAAAGCAGGAAAACTGATCCAAACTTTTATTTTCCTGTCCAACAGGATCTTAAGATAAAAGTACCAATAAACAAGTAATCAAAGCCACAAAATGCCCCCATGAACAAACAATAGCAACATCTTTACATTTTCTATCACTCTGCGAGGTATGTCTAAATTAGTCTAATGACAGAAAAGTAAGCGCCTAAAAACCCTTCGGGGTTAAAATAGTGCTGAAATCTAAAAGGAATATTAAAGTCATTGCCAATTAATTAGCATGCCTCAGAAGTTGCAGAAAGCTGGACTTCAGTTCTAGTGGGTTAACACAATTATTCGATGTCCTTCACGTTCTGGTCCCAAACAACCTTTCCAGATTCGTCTACATTTTCCTTCCTTGCAGTGCCACAGTCCACTACTCAAACACACTTTCCACGACTCCCTGCCTCGTTACAAGATGTTCTCTCAAGCTCAAATGTGCCACCCTAATTTAAAACGGATTGATCCTTTTCGACCAGGGACACGTCATCTCCTCTATGAAACAGTCCTAAACGTAAATTAATCACTCCGTTATCCAGGATCCCAACATGTTGTATTTCTATTTAAGCATTAATCTGCCTCGTAAAAGAATGAAGACGTATACACGTTTCCCCATTAGCCTGTAAAACTTCTGACGGCCCTACTTACTCTTCATTACTTCAGACTCATACTAAACCAGGCACTTGGAAACCAGTGAAATAGAAGTGACTCTTGGAAACCTCGTGTTTGAGGAACACTTCAGATTCCACGTCAGAATCAAGAAATGCACCTCCAAATTCCCATGCCTCATCTTTTCTGAAATGACCCTATTTCCTGCCGTTTCTGGGTACTGATACTCCCTAAAGGACGCCGCCTATTCCCAACATTTTCCTAATTTTGTAATCTCCGTATTCCATGAAACGATCAACTACCTCGAAAGCTTTGGCCATTAATAAAAATCATGTGTTTTTCCTTCTCCCACCAATAATCAGTCTCCCAAAGAACAAGACCAATATTCAAGTGATCAAGGGAAGAAAAACCACTAGATTTTATTTTCAAATCCCTTCGTACAAAAAAACAACAAAACGAATTATCTTAGATGCCCGAAGGCACACAAATTAGACAAGATGAAGAGGAATGGGCTCGGTTAGGCTAAACTCCATCTGGGGCTGCCTGAAAAGCGGCTGCCGTATTTCAGTGCCTCCTGACTCTCCTATGCAAAATCCGTGCGGACAACGGTTCCGAAAAGCGAGCGAGACTTTTGGCTTCCAGGCCCGTTTCCCCGATCCCTTGCCCTGAACTCCTTGTTGGCGAGCCGTTTGAACGAGGCCTTCTGGCCAGAAAAGAGAAGCAACTCTGAAGGAACAGGACCCAAACACGGAACAAAGCGCCTGCCAGCGGTGTATGAGTAGGACGCCATTACGTGGGGCCGTGGCCTGCGCCGCCAGCGCGGAGGAAACCAGCAGGACCCCCAGGCGCGGGCGCCGCGCCCCCCAAAGAAACCAGAAGCCGAGGCAAAAACCTAGGAAAATAGAGTCCCGGCAGGCTGGGCAGCAGAGAAGACACCTAACCATGGGGAAGAGTGCTTACCTTCGTGAGTCTTGGCGATCTTCGCCATTTTGTCCACTCGAACACACAGACGGAACTGGCGCTCCCAAGGACTTCCGCTCGCCGCCGCTGCCACGGAGAAAAATAGCTGGGGAATGCTCTCTGCGCATGCGCCAAGCGGGAGCGCGCTCCGTCGGGTGACACGTGACAGAGCCGCCACCTAGATGGAACAGAGAGATGCATTGTGGGGGGAGGGGGAGGAGCCAGGACTGGGTCGGGAGGCATTTCTCCCGGCGATACGGGGAAGGACTAGGCAAATCTTGATGCCTTTAAGTGAGTAGCTTTGCGCTGGAGGAAAGTGGATGGTGCGAGGACCGCTAACAGTCACTGTAAGAAACACTGCGGGTTTCAGGGCTGGAAGAAACCTCAGACCGTCCCTTCCCTTTTTCCAAATCGCCCGGAAGGTGTATTGGCGCCACACAAAAGCTTTCCTTAGCATCTGTTCAGCTGTTGCAGTGGTTAGTTTGTGGAAACAGTCCTCTAACAGTCACCTCCTTCGCGCTGAAATTCAAGGTCATTTTTCTTTCTTTTTAAATAATTACCGTTCGGGTAGGAGTTCTGTTACAAACAGTATTGTACCTCACAAGTAACCCAGTAAAGTGGGCAAATTGTTGCTAATCCCATTTAAGAAATGAGAGAAAAACTAGGGCGGGGATATCTATAACATATGCAAGGTCACACAGTTTTTATATTACACAGAAGGAACTTTGCCACACTTTTAAAGCCTTTTAACTTTATAGGTTCTTGGAAAACCACCGATTGTCAGCAGTAACAGTGATGAAATGCCCCTCTTAATCCTAAATGTCATTCTTAAATTAGGAATTTTTAAAAGATGCGAATATGGCTGTCTTTTTTTTTTCCTATGCATCAACTACACGAGCATAATTCTTTTTTTTTTTAATATTTATTTATTTGATAGAGATCACAAGTAGGCAGAGAGGCAGGCAGAGAGAAAGGGGAGGGGGGAAGCAGGCTCCCTACTGAGCAGAGAGCCCGATGTGGGGCTCGATCCCAGGACCCTGGGATCATGACCTGAGCTGAAGGCAGAGGCTTTAACCCACTGAGCCACCCAGGCGCCCCACGAGCATAATTCTTAACTGTCACACTGGTCTTGGACTTTAGAAATGAAAAAGAACATAACTTAGAAGAGAAGTTGGTGCAGGAAGCAGCCTAGGAAAACTAGTGAGGATTAAGGTTAAAGCTATCACAAAGAAAACAGTTCACCTGGCTGTGTGATAGACTCACAACACAAATAGTTGAAACTTTGGTAACAAAAATGGGATTTTTATTAGCGTCAATGAAAAAAATAAATTTGATGGGATAAAATTTTCAATTTTTAATTTAATTGTTTCAATTTAGGTTAAACAATAGTTGGGGGAGGAAGGGGAGGAGAGAGAAGAATGTAGGTTATTATACAAATTATTGGTAAACTAGTTCTTGATTAGCAGAGGGCCCACAGATATTCCTTACATGGTTTATAACCTACACATAGATTACATATATTCTTTTATATATACAAAATAGCATATTTTAAAATAATGAAAAGATGCATGGGAAATAAGGAATTACAGAAGAGTGTTAATATCCATCAATAATCAACAATATAAAAAAAATCCATCCATGTCGACAAAAAGAATCAGAAGGTCATTGCATTTGTTGGCTCTATTTAGAAAAAAGAAAGAAAGAAAAATTTGTATCTACAAGACAATTACTGTCCTGTAAAAATATATGCAAAGGAGGGCACCTGGGTGGCTCAGTTGGTTGAGCTACGGCCTTCGACCCAGGTCATGATCCTGGAGTCCCCAGATTGAGTCCCACATCGGGCTTCCAGCTCCCACATCGGGCTTCCAGCTCCATGGGGAGTCTGCTTCTCCCTCTGACCTTCTCACCTCTCATGCTCTCTCTCAAATAAATAAAATATTTAAAAAGAAAAGAAAAGGAAAATCCATTCTTTTTCTTTCCAAGTAAGCTCTACACCCAATGTGCGGCTTGAACTCATGATCCTGAGATCAAGAGTCACATACTCTACTGACTGAGCCAGCCAACCACCCCCATTCCTTTTCTAATCATGGGTACTTGGAGGTTGGCTTTTCTGAGTGTCAAAAAAATACTGCAAAGTAGCAAGCATACATAATTTTCCTGGACAAAAAACAAGTTACAATAATTTTGCAGAATGTTAAATGCTAGTTGTAAATTGCTCAAAGCACCATTGGGAATAAAACTGATAAAACTATAAAATAGGCCTTAAAGTTCTGTGCAACAGGGAAACCATCGACAGTTAATCAAACCCATCTTCTTTTTTTTTTTTTAGATTTTATTTATTTGTTTGTTTATTTGAGAGGGAGGGAGAGAGAAAGCAAGAGCACAAGAGCACGGGGAGGAAGAAGCAGACTCCCCACTGAGCAGGGAGCCCAGTGCAGGGCTCCATCTCAAGATGCCAGGATCATGACCGGAGCCAAAGGCAGCCGCTTAACTGACAGCCACCCAGGTGCCCCCAAGCCCATCTTTTCTGAGGTAGAATAAGGATTGTTATGGATAAGTGGCCCACAATCTTGATGTGTAATGTTTCCTAGATGCCTTCATATCAAAGGAATCAGACTCTCCCTACCCAAGGCCAAAAATCCAAAACGTTCTATCTCCCTTTCACTTATGCCTAAAGTTTCAAAACTACAGAATCTTATTTCTGAAAATTTAATTCACTACTCAGTTAAATAACAGATACCTTGAGATGATGCTCTAAATATGTCAGTCAGTGTGCCTGTCATGCCTGAACTTCCCTTCTAGCTTCAGCTCCCTGACCAGTCTCCGCTCAGGAAAACAGCATGGGATGTTCTCTTCGAAGACATAGGCACCTGGCCAGCTACCTAGAACCTGGTCTGGAATACAGGACATTTCTACCCATAGAAATAAAAGTTGTTGGCTAAGCCAAGATTCCTTCTCTTGGAAATTTGAACTGGAAGTATGAAAAAGACTTATCAGTTGCTATTGAAACAGAAAGAATCAAAAGAAAATGTCATTTTAATGACAAGACTGAGGGATCCCAAATTCCTGCTGTTCAAGTCCCCACAGCTACCCTAAATCCAGAACCATCCCAGCCCCAACCATCTTTAAATAGTACTGCTTTTCCTGTGTCTGGGTGGCTCAGTGGGTTAAGCATCTGCCTTTGGCGCAGGTCATGATCCCAGGGTCTTGGGATCAAGTCCTACATTGGGTTCCTTGCTCAGTGGGGAGTCAGCTTCTCCCTCTACCCTCCCCTCCTGCTCCTGTTTTTTCTCTCTCAAATAAATAAAATCTTAAAAAAAATAGTACTGCTCTTCTTGAACTAACTTGGGGAGATTCCAGCTCTTACTTCCAGCTATTACAGGCCTAACTAGAACAGAACAGCAGTAGATTAACGTCTTAGTGTGAATTCATTAACTAGCTTCTTTTTCTAGTTAAAAGTCAACTGAGAGCTCTCTCTGATTCATAATGGTGAAGGATATAGATTCAAAGCACTGAGCAGGTGTCCCAGACAACTAAGGGATTGTGGCCCAGAAAGAAGCATTAGGTGCCTGGAATGGTGGTGATGTTTTCTAATGTATCTACTTGGTTAAGCTACAGTCCCTAGTTATTCAAACAAATACCAACCTAAGTATTCGTAGGTGTACTTTATAAGTCCACAATAATTGAGTTTAAGTAAAGGAGATTGCCTAGATAAGCTGGGTAGATCTAATTCAATCAGTTGAAAAGCCTTAATGGCAGAATTTAGGCTTCACTGATGCCGAAGAAATTCTACCAATGGACAGCAACTTCATCCTGTGCTGGAGTATTCCAACCTGCCCTTACTGATGGTCTGGCCTTCAGATTTTGGACTTTCTTAGCCAGTGTCCGCAACTGTATAAACCAATTCCTTGCAATAAATCTCTTACTATGTATCTTCTGGTGGTCTGTTTCTCCAGTGAAAACCTGATTGATATAAATATCAAAGGCAGGGGCACCTGGCTTGCTGAGTTGGTTAAGCATCTGCCTTTGGCTCAGGTCCCAGAGTCCTGGGATCAAGCTCCATGCTGGGAACCCTGCACAGTGGGGAGTCTGCTTCTTCCTCTCCTTCTGACCTTGCCCCTGCTCCTGCTCTCATTCTCAAATGAATAAAAAATCTTTAAAAAAAAAAGCCAAAGGCAAATTTCACCATTTATCAAGGACCTATTAATAAATATTTAATGAGGACCTATTGTATACCAGACATTATTTTTTAAGTTAAATTATGGAGCACATTATATATACAAAGAGTATGTCTATTACAATTTCCTACACAGCTGCTACCCAAGAGCATGATCAGTCTTTCGTCTTCTGATTCCAGTATGCCTTGCCTCAGTTATAGCTCTACCAGTCATACTCAGAATACCCAGTTTTGGGGCACCTGGGTGGCTCAGTGGGTTAGGCCGCTGCCTTCGGCTCAGGTCATGGTCTCAGGGTCCTGGGATCAAGTCCCACATCGGGCTCTCTGCTCAGTGGGGAGCCTGCTTCCCCCCTCTCTCTCTGCCTACTTGTGTTCTCTCTATCTGTCAAATAAATTTTAAAAAATACCCAGTTTTGAATTTTTTTACTCAATTTTTAAAAAGATTTTATTTACTTATTTGACAGAGACAACAAGAGAGGGAATATAAGCAGGGGGAGTGAGAGAGGGAGAAGCAGGCTTCCCACCGAGAAGGGAGCCTGATGTGGGGCTTGATATCAGGACCATGGGATCATGACCTGAACTGAAGGCAGACGCCTAATGACTGAGCCACCCAGACAAACCACCCCCCAGTTTTGAATTTTGTGTTATTACCTTGTACTTCTTATACTTTTATTACATATGTATGATATAAAGTATGCTGTTTGATTTTGCTTGTTTTTTAAACTTTTATGTAAGTAGAATCATCCTAGTTATAGTCTTCCATAACTCGTGTTTAGCTAACACTTATTCTTTTTTTTATTGCAGTATAATTAACGTGCAGGGTTATATTAGTTTCAGGTGCACTGATTCAACAGTCTATACATCACTCAGTACTCATCAGATAAGTGTACTCTTAATCCTCTTCACCCATCCACCTTGCCTCTGGCAACCACCAGTTTGTTCTCTATATTTAAAAGTCTGGTGGTTGGTTTTTTGTTGTTGTTGTTCATTTTTTTCTTTGTTCATTTCTTTCTTAAATTCCACATATGAGTGAAATATCACATTTGTCTTTTTCTGACTATTTCACTTAGCATTATATCTAGATCTATCCATGTTGTTGCAAATGGCAATATTTCATTCTTTTAATGGCTGAGTAATATTCCATTTTATATATACAACACATCTTCTTTATCCATTCATCTGTTTTTTAATCCATTTACGTTTGATGGACAGTTGGGTTGCTTCCATATTTTGCCTATTGTAAATGATGCTGCAGTGAACATAGGGGTGCATATTTTTTAGAATGTGTTCTCATACTCTTTGGGGAAGTACCTAGTAGTAGAATTACCAGCATCTAATTATTTTAGATGCTGGGAATATAGTGGTGAATAAGACAGTGTCCTCGGGGAGCGTAGATTCTCTGAGGGAGAGAGATTAATAACTGTGTGTGTCTGTGTGTGTGTGTGTAATTTCAGGTACTGTCAAATACTATGCAGAAAAAGCAGAATGAGGGAGGGAGAAGGGTCAGGATGGAAGTATAATATGAACAGAAAAGGTGAGATATCCAAGGAGATGACATTTGAACAGATACTTAAATGAAATAAGGGAATGAAGATTGGGGAGAAGAGTATTTCAGACATAGTAAGTGCAAATGTGCCAAGGTGGGAATGAGCTTGAGGTCTGTATGTCTCCAGAGTGACATAAGGGATGGGGGGAAAATGGCAGGAGACAAGATGGTACCATAGGTACCTGCAGTACTACTACACTGTTGACTGACCAAATGAATGAATGAATGAATGTTGAATGAAGATAGCTTCTAAACTTTCCTGCTCTATATCGCCTCTGTTAGCTAACACAGGGGGAGCAGCTACATAATTTTTGCTACTGGATTCTCCATGATAGATGTACATAAAAAGCAGGAAACATTATCATTAATGATTCACTGTGGGCTAACCGCTGTCACTAGTTAAACTAAGAAATTGGTAGGAGGTAGAGGAAGGTGGTATATAAGAATCAGAGAAATAAGGGCGCCTGGGTGGCTCAGTGGATTAAAACCTCTGCCTTCAGCTCAGGTCATGATCTCAGGGTCCTGGGATCGAGCCCCACATCAGGCTCTCTGCTCAGCAGGGAGTCTGCTTCCGCCTCTCTCTCTGCCTGCCTCTAGGCCTACTTGTGATCTCTGTCTGTCAAATACATAAATAAATAAAATCTTAAAAAAAAAAGAATCAGAGGAATAGTAGGATTTATGAAGGAGGGTAAGGAATGTTGGGGAGACTAGAGTCCTTGGGTCAATGACAGGTGCTGTGTTGTCAGCAGGTACCAGAGTCAACAAGTTGGCAATAATGGTAGCAAGAGCTACAGTACAAAGCCAGCAGGTTTTTTTTTTTTTTAATTTGTCAGAGATCGAGCACAGGCAGACAGAGTGGCAGGCAGAGGCAGAGGGAGAAGCAGGTTCCCTGGCGAGCAAGGAGCCCGATGTGGGACTCGATCCCAGGACGCTGGGATCATGACCTGAGCCGAAGGCAGCTGCTTAACCAACTGAGCCACCCAGGCGTCCCAAAGCCAGCAGTTTTCGATGCCACCCAGAACCCAAATAGACCTACTAAGCCTCATGCTTCCTTTTTAGTAATAGGAGACACAAGATGCATTAGTTTGTCCTTTACTTTGGAGGGGATGTCCAGGCATGCCCCAGGCCACTGTGCCCCTAAAACAATGGTTCTCAGCTGGAAATGATTTTGCCTCCTAGGGATACCTGGCAAAGTCTAGAGACATTTCTTGTTGGCACAGCTCTATCCTCTGCCTAGAGGATCCTCCTTCCTATTTCCACTCTCATCTCCTCTACCCTCTTTCAGTTGGCTAACCTCCTCAACCTGTCAGACTGGCCCAGTGTCACCCTACCCAGGAATCTCACCCTAGGAGTGAGATAAAGATTGCATGCTTTGCTATGCTCCTGAAATGCGACAGACCTCTAAGTAATAATTTTATATTATTGCGGTTTCTATGGGTCTGTCTTCCTAAGCTGGACTGTTAACACCTAGAGCAACTTAAAGAGAAAAATTACTGGCATCTAGAGGTTAGGGATACTGCACAACATCCTATGTTGTACAGCTCTTCAAACTAGAAATTTTCGGCACAGGATGTCAATAGTGCCACAGTAGAGAAATCCTGCCCTAAAAATATCACTAATGGAGCAGACTCTATTTTCTTTGGGTTTATCTCCCACCCTCTGGAATGTATGGCTTCCCAAGGCCTCCAAGTACTTACCATTTCCTGGTATCTAGTCTTATTAACA
>RCUC01166190.1:0-57913 GCA_003697995.1 Taxidea taxus jeffersonii
GGGAAAAGGGTGGAGGGCTCCCACAAGGGGTGTAAAATCCTTTTAGGGGTGGTTTCCTCTTAGGGCCTTAGGGCCAGGATGGCTTGTCCCTGTCCCTCTCCCCAGGCATACCTCCAGGAGTTTACATATAATCCTAGGTTGGCCCTTTACTTCAGGGCTTCTATTCTGAATGCTTCATTCCCTTCTTTGATCTTAATCATTTCCACTGATCCTCTTCCTCTAAGGAAAGGGAAGGTTTCTACAGGCTCAAGGTTGGGGGCTGGTTTATTTTGGCTTGGGGCTGGATGTTGGGCCAGGAAGAAGAGGTCAACAACTCCTAGCCTACTTAACTGGAAGAGTCAGGAGGCCTGGACATTTGCTCTGCTAATGACCTTGAGTGAGTCACTTGACACACAGGCTTCCTGTCCCACAAATAGGAGGTTGCTCTAAAGCAGCTTCTCGTGGTAAAAATCTGATCCTATAGGTGGTCCTAGCACTAGCAGTTCTAAACACAGAGGTAAAGGAAAATAGGAAGTGAAAAGAAAAGAACTGGTGAGATATAAGAGGCTGGGAATTGAAAAGAAGCAGTTCTAGGGGAGACTTAATGTGGATGCCAAGGAGTTGCCATTCCTGGGCTAAATATGGATTGGTAGGGATGGAGATTAAAAGGCCTTATTTCTATTCATTTTTAGAATTTTAATCTCAACCATCACTATGCAGCCGAACTGTATGGCTACGTGTCCTGTTCTTCATGATCTTGACTTAAGCCTGTCATTGCATAGTTCCCTTTGGTTACAGAAAATCTCCAGCCAGATAAAGCAAGGTGACCTCTGTATTTTGTTGTCCTGTTGGACTTCCTAATGTTTTAGAAGGACATGTAATTGCAGAAGTAAACCGGGAGTGCAAAGAACAGGACGAGAGCTCGGGCAGGACTAAATGAGGAAGGCGGTCCGGGAAGCGCGCGGGGCGGTCCTGGGCGTCCTAGGACACGGCGTGGGAAGGGCGGGGTCGGAGCACGGACTGCATTTCCCAGGCTCCGACGCCACTCTTGGCCCCGCCCCCTCCGCCGCTGCGATCCCGCCCCCTCCACCCCACCCAGAGCTGCGCGGCGCGCCTAGGCTTGGCTCGTATCGGCTCGGCGCCAGCCCGACTTCCCAGCGGCCCCGTGCGGCCCGGGCATG
Organism: Taxidea taxus jeffersonii; assembly: GCA_003697995.1. NCBI lineage: Eukaryota > Metazoa > Chordata > Mammalia > Carnivora > Mustelidae > Taxidea > Taxidea taxus. The sequence continues at coordinate 1,161 of RCUC01166190.1, forward strand.
CCCAGTGCGGGCGCAGCGGTCCCGGCCCTGGGAGCGCCCGGGCGGGAGCTGGCGGCCGGGCGCGGAGGGTCCAAAAGGAGCCCAGTGGGTCCGCGGTGGGCGAGGGGCCGGTCGGGCTGGAGCCGCGGCGGCGGAGCGGCCGGGTAGGTGCAGGCTGGCCGAACCAAGGCCACTGGCGCCGCGCAGCCGGCGCTCGGCTGGGGCCCGGCGAGGCAGGGGCGGCGAGGGCGTGCGAGGGCAGGGAGGGCCTGAGCGCGGGGGTGCGTGGTTCCGGGCAGGGGCTTTGGGAGGGGACCCCTAGCAGGAAGGTTCTGTCCCGATCCCGGCCAGGCCAGGGCGCGGGCGCAGCCCGCAGCCCCACTCGAAACGCGGCCCCGGGTGCGGCGCGTCTATGTTTAGCTCTGCGTGTGACCGGAGGTGAGCGTGCTCAGTACCTCGTGCAGGGCTGGGTTGCGAGGGGAGACTGTGTTTCCGGTCGAAATTGGCAAGGGGCTACGGCGGAGACGGGTCCCAGCTGACCCGTGGACTTGAAGCAGTCGGTGGAGCCCTCGAGAGAAGCGAGGATGCTCAGCCCTTCTGCACCTGGTGTGAGCTAGAACAGCTCCTGCTTTCCGGACTTGGGTTGGGTGGCTTAGAAATGAAAGGACAGGATTGTGCCTCAGAAGATTCTTCATGAGTTCTGACGACTATTAGGGATCTGAAGGCCACCTGTATTTCCAGGTTCAAGAGAAGTTGTCCATGGGGTGCTGGGGTTAAACAAACTCATTGCAAAGCTTAAGTAAGAAGTCCAGACTAAGGGTTAGAACACCAGGGTTTTTTAAGTTCGCAGTAGCCATTCATTTGCTGTCATCTTGGGCAAGCATTTAACTTCGGAGACTCGGTTCCCCTATCTGTAAAGTGCTGAGAACCAGATGCATCTTATTTCCTTCCAGCTCAATAGTAAACTTTCCCCTGTGTGGTCTTAAATGGTGGCAAGTCCTATTTTTCTCCATGCCTCAGCTCTTTGTCAAACCGGGCAATTCACCAAGTATCCTTGAAGGAAGCCTGCTAGGGTCTCTATAGAATTGAAGTGACTTGTCCTTAGACAGCCACTGTAGGTCAATAGGTAACCTGCCCCCTGTACGTTGGGAAGCCAGGTGTTAGTGGCCACGGTTCAGATAACACAGCTGTTCTCCTGGACTAGAGCTGCAGAGCAACTTGTCAGGGTCCTGTGAGAAATCCAGACTGAGTGATTGGCTTCCTTCAACTCCCAAGCTAGCTCAGTCTTTAGTGGGATTGGGTTTATATAGAAGCTATTATTTTTCTGATATAACACCTTCTATTCAAAAAACCTGTGAAGAATTTTAATATCCTTAGTTTACAGAGGAGGCAGTAGCTGGTTAAGAGTGAATCCATGAGGGACGCCTGGGTGGCTCAGTTGGTTAAGCAGCTGCCTTCGGCTCAGGTCATGATCCCAGCGTCCTGGGATCGAGTCCCACGTCAGGCTCCTTGCTCGGCGGGGAGCTTGCTTCTCCCTCTGCCTCTGCCTGCCTCTCTGTCTGCCTGTGCTCGCTCGCTCTCTCTTTCTAACTAATAAATAAATAAAATCTTAAAAAAAAAAAGTGAATCCATGATAATCTTCAGAAACTAGTATGGTGTATTAAGTAGTTACTAGTCACCTGACAGTGAGTTACTCTGTCACCCTGAGGTGTTTTTAAGTGGGAGTATTCACAGAAGTTTCTGAACCCTAGAAACTTCTGTATCTGAAGTAATAGGTTTTGACCTTAGGAGCAGATGGTACAGATGGTGTTGTGCAGGTTGCTTTCCTACTGCTTTAGTCCCTGCTCTTCTGGTTCTGAGTGGCAGTAGTCCATTTGGGTCAAGGTACAGTTTGAAGTGGTTATATGTGTGAGGGAAAAGGTGCTTATATTTTGAAATTGGGAGTTTTATACAAGATGCTTGTGAAACTCTGTCATAATTTTTGGAGCTAGGTTTCTCGTTTACTTAAGAATTACTTGAAATGAGAAAGCTGTAGTGTTTTAAGGAATGTTTATACACGAACTTTTTGGACCTAGTTTATATTCCACTGTTTCTTGCATGCATATTAAAATCATGTGTATGTATATATGTATATATTTAAAGTTGAAAAACATGGGGAGGCCTAGTTGGTTGTCTAGGTGGGTGGTTTCACATTGTACCTTAAGCTTACTTGTGTGCCAGAGGACCCAGTGTGTGAAGTGCATATTTAGTAATTTTTTTTTTTTAAGATTTTATTTATTTGATAGACAGAGATCACAAGTAGGCAGAGAGGCAGAGAGAGAGAGGAGGAAGCAGGCTGTCCGCAGAGCAGAGAGCCCGATGCGGGGCTCGATCCCACGACCCCGGGATCATGACCCGAGCCGAAGGCAGCGGCTTTAACCCGCTGAGCCACCCAGGCGCCCCCATATTTAGTAATTTTTGCCAGAAGTTTTGTCTTGTTCTTTTATTTTCATTCAGGCGTTTGAGGTTCTACATCAAGTATAACTATTGCTTACGAGGACACTGAAATGTAATTATCAGTCATTTCCAAATCCTCACATACTTGGAATGTGTAGGAGGGATAGTTAGGGACATCAGGCCCAGAAAGCAGACTCCTGGTTCAAGAGCACATTTACCCCCACGTAAAAGTGAAAGGGTGGGAAGTGACTTGAAAACTGTATTGCTTTCAGGTTTCAGCAGTTATAGCTATACTTTCACTTAGTTCCCTGGATCAGTATCTGTGGAAGTGCCCAAATCTGCTGTGCTCCTCGTAGAGATATAAGTATGTGGAAAAAGTCCTTATGTAGACATGTACGTGAAGTAACTTACCTGTGAGATACCTATTTGTTGCCCCATTATGCTCCATCTGTTTCCAGGTCCTTCATGATGAACGATTCTGAGATGCTTCTCTCTCCTCTGTGTAGTTGGTAGTTGGGGTGGTGAAGAGATGGCTGACAGTGTCAAAACCTTTCTCCAGGACCTTGCCAGGGTGAGTATCTCAATGTGTCATCTCTTGATCTTTTTGTTGCAGGAACTGACTAGGAAATCCTTTAGGTTTTGGGGGGGAATTTTTGTTACATTTGTTGGGTCCCTCACCTATAGGTTTTCATTCTCATCCACACTACTCAGGATATTAAGTATTTATCTTGAGTCTTCCAGAAGCTTGGGAAAGCTATCTAGTGAGTGTCTCTAGTGTTGGAACCTTGGTTAGTTTGACTCCAGAGCCTTTTTTTCAAAACGCTTTCTATTTTGGAATAATTCCAGACTTAACAGAAAAGTTGCAGAATAGTACAAAAGAGTTGCCCTATATCCTTCACCAGCATTATTTTATGTCTGTGGTCCACTGGTCAAAATTAAACAGTGAACATTGATAGACTACTATTACCTGAACTACTTTATTCCTGTTTACATTACAGAACCTACTTTCCCTCCATTCTACGTGACACAAATGACAATGCACTAGGAAAATGTCCCATAAAGATCTACTTAGGACTTAGTAACCCAAATTAACCAATAGCAGAAAATTCCGTCATAGTGGGTGTCTGAGGCTTATGCCTAGTTGTAGCCTCTATAGCTATATCCATGGGAGCAGGGGGATCCTTCCTCAGTGGGAATGCCCAAAAGTTTATTACTTTCAAGTAAAAGAGGGGGAATTGAAGGAGTATCTTAGAAGGGTCAGAGACACTTCATGCAACGAGATCTACTTTTTTATTTTATTTTTTATTATTATTTATTTATTTATTTTTAAAAAAAGATTTTTATTTATTTATTTGACAGACAGAGATCGCAAGTAGGCAGAGAGGCAGGCAGAGAGAGAGGAAGGGAAGCAGGCTTCCTGCTGAGCAGAGAGCCAGATGCAGGACTCGATCCCAGGACCCTGGGATCATGACCCGAGGAGAAGGCAGAGGCTCTAACCCACTGAGCCACCCAGGCGCCTCTTATTTTATTTTTTAAAGATTTTTATTTATTTGAGTGACAGAGGGAATATGAGTGGGGGAGGGGCAGAGGGAGAACCAGACCCCCTCTGTTGAGCAGGGAGCTTGATGTGGGGGCTCGAACCCAGACCCTGGCTAGGATCATGACCTGAGCCAAAGACAGATGCTTAACCAGCTGAGCCACCCAGGTGTCAGGAGATGTACTTTTAATACCTTTACCTCATCTTGCCATTCTGGTGCTACAAAATTTCAACCCTGGATCATTTCTACAATGTGCTGTTAATGTTAGTCTGCCCTAGTAGACTGTAAGCATCTTAGAGGTGGGGATCCTGTCATCATCCTAGCACATCTAAGGCCCTCAGCCATTTGAACTTCACTCCCTTAAATATTTAAACAATTGGTGGAAGATTTAGAAGTTCAAAGCAAAATAAAACTCTGCTTGTAGATAAAAAGATCAGGTGCGCACTGGGCCAATTTATGCTGTCAGTAGTTGGTTTGTCCCCACTTGGCCTGTTCTCATTTTCCTGTATCCCGGCGGTTAGCTTCAAAATGTGTTGTAGCTAATAATAGGTAAAAATGCCATTCTTGGGTCCAGATTGGCCTTTGAATCCAGAATGTCTTTTTTCCACCTACTATCTTTGAGACTGAATATCCCAGTGCCACCAGTCTACTTTGGACATAAATCTGTTGTGGCACCTACTTTAAACTATTTTTGTTATTGTTGTTTGGTTGTATACTTTTCCTGGTCGGTTACACGTTCCTCGAGCATTTTCATATGACCGATGTCTAGCTTGTTGAGGATGCCTAATATGTGGATGGAGGGATGGATAAAAGTAGTTTTAGGAACTGGGCGATAGGCAGTTCTGGGGTTTGTAGCACTAACTTTTCCACTGGCGGGAAAGTGCCTCTGTCACTGTCTTTATAGACTTAACCCTCTCTCTCTCCATAGAGTCTTTAAGGACACTCTTCCCTCCAGCACTACTACCATGTTGTTTCTGTCTTATGTGGTATGCTGTCATCCTCCAGCTGTTTACATCTTACAATGATGATTTCTTTGTCTTTCCCCAATTGTGGTCCAGTCCCCGGTCCTTTATAGAAACCAGTTTAATTTGTCCTTGTATCCCTGGAGTTTAGTACAGGGTATAGGGCGCAGTAGAGGTATTTAATTAATACTGAAAGAGTATAGCGGAGGGCAGTAACCAGACTTTTGATAGTGTTAAGTGTGGAGGGATTCAAAAACCACTGTTTTGCGACCATGTTATTGAGGCGTGGTTTGGGCAAGAATTGTAAATGGGTATTGAATCTCAGAGAGAGGGACTTAAACGAGCAGGATATTTGCCTGGTCGCAGTGGTGTTTGCTGCAGAGGGCCTACTAGTTGCAAGAGGTGAAATTTGCAAACATACAGTGGGGAAGCTGGATAGCACCTTGACTGGGTATGTAAAGTAATATTACCAGTAAAAGCAGACAGATGCCTTTCTCTGCATCTAATATTTAGAAGGACACCTCAGCCCATCTGTGATACTCCTGCCAAAAAGGGGGCAGACTGGGTCTAATCATGAGAAAATGGAAATTGAGGGAACCATGAAATAACTAGCCTCTATACTTGAAGAAGGGAGATAGGCTGAGGAGATGTGTCTAATTAAAGGAGGCTAAGGAGATATGACAGTAAATGAGGTGTGATTCTGAACTGATTTCTTTTTTTTTTTAATTTTTTTTTGTTTTTTAAAGATTTTTATTTATTTATTTGACAGAGATCACAAGTAGGCAGAGAGGCAGGCAGAGAGAGGGGGGAGGCAGGCTCCCTGCTGAGCAGAGAGCCCGATGTGGGGCTCGATCCCAGGGCCTTGGGATCATGACCCGAGCCGAAGGCAGAGGCATTAACCTACTGAGCCACCCAGGCACCCTCTGAACTGATTTCTGACATGTGCAGAGTAAACATGCTATAGAGGGCATTGTCGGGACAAATGGAGAAACTGGAATATGGACTGGGGATTAAAGTATTTCAGTATTAAATTTCTGGAATTAGTAACTTGTGGTTAAGAAAAGAATATCCCTCTAGGAACACATATTCTGGAAGTGCCTGGGTGGCTCAGTTGGATAAGCATCTGCCTTCGGCTCAGGTCATGATCCCAGGGTCCTGGGGTTGAGCCCCGCATTGGGCTCCCTGTTCAGCTGGGAGCCTGTTTCTGCCTCTCTCTCTGCCACTCCCCTTGCTTGTGATTTCTCTCTGTCAAATAAAATCTTAAAAAAAAAAAATACACCTTCTCATATGGGGAAAATGTGTGTGTGTATATATATGTGTGTAAATAATAAATTAATTTGCCACATTTATTATTACTTGGTAAATCTGGAGAAAGGATATTTGAGAGTTCTCTTCTTACAACTGATGTAAATTTTGAATTACATCAAACTATCAAGGCTCCCTTAAGCCACGTGGCAAAAATAAGTTCAGTGGTTTCCACTGTTATTTCACCTTACTGTATGTAACTTAGGAAAATCTTCTGTGATCCATAATCCTTCCTCTTTAAAATAATACCCTGGGGCACTTGGGTGGCTCAGTCTTTAAGCATCTGCCTTTGGCTCAGATCAAGATCCCAGGGTCCTGGGATGGAGCCCCACATCAGGCTCCCTGCTCAGCAGGGTGCCTGCTTCTCTCTCACAATCCCCCTGCTTGTATTCCCTCTCTCCCTGTCTCTCTCTCTCTGTCAAATAAATAAAATATTTAAGGAAAAAATAATACCCTTGTCTATAGGGAATCAAAGACTCCATCTGGGGAATTTGTACCATCTCAAAGCTAGATGCTCGGATTCAGCAAAAGAGAGAGGACCAGCGTCGAAGAAGGGCAAGCAGTGTCCTGGCACAGAGGAGAGCCCAAAGTATAGAAAGGAAGCAAGAGAGGTAAGGAGTGGGGGCTGATGTCGGAAAATGTCCGAGGGGGAGGGCCTTTAGGAAGTGACTAGTCCTTAGTATAGAATTAAGACCCTGTATAGTCACTTGGAGTTTCAGTACCCCATTATTTGCTTTTTCTGTTTTTTTCCAAAAAAATTGTTATAGGGGACTTCCCCCACTCCCCCCATAGAGTTAAACTAGGGTCTAGCAATCATGCTTGCTCAATGTCATGGTGTTTTAAAAAGACAGAATGGTAAATCGAGAACCACCAAAAAAAAAAAAAAAGTCTGCTTCTGTAGAATTTTTAGCCTTTTCTCATTGAGACTAGGAGAACATTGGAAGAATAACAGGTGCTAGGAGAATAACGGTAATCAACAAAAGGTCTAAGGTGGGGAGTGACTGAGGTTATGAAAACAGCCCGTGTACCTTATGAGCTGAATATATGTGGTCTTTTCCAGTGAGCCACGTATTGTTAGTAGAATTTTCCAGTGCTGTGCTTGGAATGGTGGAGTATTCTGGGTAAGTTCTTTTCCTCAAATGCCAGGTGCCTTATCTTCAGATTGTTGCTATTAGTTGTTCTCAACCCTGTCTTGAAACCAAGACAACTAGCTTTCACATGGTGATACATGCTTAAGACCATAACTGAGGAGTCTGTGCCCCAGCTGTGATTTTATTTTATTCCCACACAAAGAACATTTGTATGTAAATGTCAGGGATAACCCTAAATATGCATGTTTTTATTTATTTATTTTACTTTTTGAGAGAGAACACAAGTGTGGGGCAGAGGGAAAGGGAGAGAGAATCTCAAAGTAGGCTCCATGCCCATTGCAGAGCCCAACACAGGTCTTGATCCCATGACCTAAGCCAAAATCAAGAGTCAGACACTTAACTGACTGAGCCACCTAGGCACCTCTACACCTTTATTTTTAGGGTGGCTCAGTTGTTAGGCACCTGCCTTTGGCTCAGGTTATGATCCCAGGGTCCTGGGATTGAGCCCCTCCTCAGGCTCTCTGCTTGATGGGAAGCCTGCTTCTCCCTCTCCCACTCACCCCACTAGTGTTCCCTCTCTCTGTGTGTCTGTCTCTTGTTGTCAAGTAAATAAATAAATAGATAAGATAGATAGGTACCTCTGTCTGGAAAGTAATGACACTGAAACTTGGAGCTCTTGTTTTAATGAAGAGCTTTTAATGTTTACTTGATTACTTCTTTCCTTTAGTTAAGTCTCCTCTTGTTCTATCGAGTGTTTATTCCTGTACTACAGTCGGTGACAGCCCAAATTATTGGTAAGTATAGGCATTGCTGCGTGCCATCTGCCTGGGCTGGGAGTGGGAGGTATAGCCCTGTCTCTCTCAGTTTATTGAACCCTTCCGTGTAGCAGGAGCTTTAGATGTTTTTAGCTCAAGCCTCTCAACAACCCTTTGAGTGGGTACTGTTACAGAGAGCTTTTTTATGGGTGAGGAAATAGAAATTAGTTATTGAGGTTAAGGTGGCTCAGTTGGTTAAGCATCTGCCTTCCGCCCAGGTCATGATATCGGGGTCCTGGGATCCAGTCCCGCATCAAGCTCCCTGCTCAGCAGGGAGCCTGCTTCTCCCTCTGCCTGCCGCTTCCTTGCTTGTGCTGGCTCACTCTCACTCTCTATCTGACAAATAAAAAAAATATTAAAAAAAAAATATTTAAAAAAAAGTGGCAGAGCTGGGATTGAAACCCAGGTAGTTTTCCTGCGTACTGTGCTGCTGGGGCACTGTGACATCTCAGTCACCACCGGTAAGCAGCACAGATGGCTCCTCTGACTTAGAGCTGCGGCTGAAGACTGGTGTGTGTCCGAAAAGGAAAACTACCTGAAGTAGGTGTGGTGATGCACTGGCAAGAAACATGGCTGGGGGGTGGGGGAGGAGAGTCACCAACTAGGGGTTCCATATTTGGTCTTTTTTGTTCTTCATTTCTTCAGTTAAACTGACAACTCTTTTTTCCCCCCTTTTCAGGTGATCCATCACTACATGGAGATGTTTGGTCGTGGCTGGAATTCTTCCTTACATCCATTTTCAGTGCTCTCTGGGTGCTCCCTCTGTTTGTGCTTAGCAAAGTTGTAAATGCCATTTGGTTTCAAGTAGGTCCATGGCGGAACGGAGTCTGGGTCCTGGGTGGTGGGTTGACGGGTAGCAGGTTTTAGCTTGTGGTTAGTGGCTGTGCAGAGAGTAATTTCATAGCCTTATCCTTTCTTGCTGCTAATTTTTGTGCTCTTGTAAAATGGAATTTGGTCTCAGGTCATAAAAGCCTCTCATTACCAAATGTCCAGGAGCTTTTGTCACCTGTCAGATCTCATGGTAAACCAGTGGCCTTAGCTTTGGGGATGGATGGTGAGGCCATCTTATTCATGTTTTGGTGAGCTACTTTCTCTGTTACAGGACATAGCTGACCTGGCGTTTGAGGTGTCAGGGAGGAAGCCTCACCCATTCCCTAGTGTCAGCAAAATAATTGCTGACATGCTCTTCAACCTTTTGCTGCAGGCTCTTTTCCTCATCCAGGTGAGACTGGCCTTCTGGGTACATGGGCAAGTTTTGGAAAATGGTTCACTAAAGAGAGCGCCACAAAGCTAGGGTATTGCCTATATGCTAGGGCAGATAAGCTTTATGGGAGGTAATGATTTTTTAAATCACTTTTTCACAGAAACAACTAGAAAATTTTAAAATTGTGAAATAATAAGCAATATAAATTTACCTCCTCTTCCCTGACCACAGACATTCTCTACTCTCTCGCTGTTGAGAAACTTGAGGCGCATCTGTGAGGCTGTTTATACAGGCAGGGGGATGACTCATAGTGGCGGGTGAAGAGTGTTAGGTCTCTGAAGCTTTGGGATTAAGATTTTCCATATTTGTTCTTTAGGGGATGTTTGTGAGTCTCTTTCCCATCCACCTTGTTGGTCAGCTGGTTAGTCTTCTGCATATGTCCCTTCTCTACTCACTGTACTGCTTTGAATATCGTTGGTTCAATAAAGGTGAGTCCATGTAAAGAAACTCAGAAGTAGGAGGTCCAGTTTAAAAATGCTGCCAAGCAGACTTCGTGAACTGTTCCAATATTTAGGCCCTTGGTAAACCATCTTTGGAAGGAAGTAGCCTGTTTGGCAAGAGGGAATTTCCACTTGGCTTAGGGGGTTTAACCCATAACTTTGATGCTGGGGGAATATGGCAATGTAACATTACCTTCATGGTGCTTAATGTGATGTAGCTCTGAGTCATACAGTGGCATAAAGGAGTACACATTTTCCTAAATTTGAGAAATTAATTTACTGTCAGTGCTTTCATACTCTCTGGGGGATATTTTAAAGACCTTGGCATCTTTGTACAGGTATCTATGGTTGGAAGAGGTTAATTGATTTCTAGAGAATGGCTACCTTTTTATTTGATACCTTAATTTGTTTGAGACTGATCATGACAGAGCATGCTGTTGTAATTCATAATTCCTAGCAGGTTTGAAATTGTGATTATTGAATTGAAAAACTTTGCACAGAAGCCTTGTATCGTATTTGGACAATTCCAGTGTGCATGTTTAACTGTTCCAAGTGACATACATGTACCTAAAACTCAAACCTCAAATAATTTGTCTACCATGTTTAGTCATTTGATGAAAGGGAGTAAGCAATCTAATTGTTAATTGTATTGGCCGTCTTGTTTTAGGAATTGAAATGCACCAGCGGTTGTCAAACATAGAAAGGAATTGGCCTTACTACTTTGGATTTGGCTTGCCCTTGGCTTTCCTCACAGCAATGCAGTCCTCATACATTATCAGGTAGTTTGGCCAGAGGGACGTGATGGGGACTAGTAAAATACTCAGTGTAGAGAGCATCTTCTGTATGCCTGGTTTTACGGTAGGCATTTTCTGTTCTTATTTGGCCATCAGGCGGCCTGTAAGCTTTTTTCTCCTTGACAGATAGTTAAGACATTTGTCAGCATTAAAATCTAGTCTGCATGATCCTAAATGCCTTACTCCTTTTTTTGAATGATTTTTTTAAAAAGATTTTATTTATTTATTTGACAGACAGAGATCATAAGTAGGCAGAGAGGTGGGCGGGTGTGGGGGGAAGCAGGCTCCCTGCTGAGTAGAGAGCCCAGTGTGGGGCTTGATCCCAGGACCCTGAGATAATGTCCTGAGCCGAAGACAGAGGCTTAACCCACTGAGCCACCCAGATGCCCCAAAATGCCTTATTCTTTTATGTTGTCTCCTGGGGCAGTGTTTACTATAGCAAGTGCTTAGGAAAACAACATTTTTTTGAAGATATGTTTGATAGATTATGGTTTCATCAAGCCATGATGTTAGCTCTGGAGGCAAGGGAACTCTGGGTTTCTAATCTCTTTTCCAAAGTCATGGCTGTCATGAAGGTGATTATTTCTCTTCTGTTTACAGTGGCTGCCTCTTCTCTATCCTATTTCCTCTATTCATTATCAGCGCCAATGAAGCAAAGACCCCTGGCAAAGCATAGTAAGTACTAGCCAGTATCAGCTAAAGTAGTAAGCTATCTCTGTGTAAAGGATCATGGCTATAATCTCACTATTATAGGAATGAGACTTAAAAAAAAATAAATCTTTTGCATTGTAGGAAAGCATTAATATACACTATGATGAGAGAAAAACACTTGGAATATATCCCCCAATTTTTCCTAGACATATATGCACATATATTTTAAAAATGTTGCTGTTATACATATTATTAAAATTCAACAATTCACTGAATATAAGGCACTGTAAACACCTGTAGTGAAACCCATTTTTATAAGAATGGCCAACTTTTCATAGTGGATCATGTGATCTGGTTGCATGAGTTTATTGATACTGATAGTAAAACAAAGTATTTTTTAAAATTTATTTATTTATTTATTTCTTAAAGATTTTATTTATTTATTTGACAGACAGAGATCACAAGTAGGCAGAGAGGCAGGCAGAGAGAGAGAGAGGAGGAAGCAGGCTCCCTGCTGAGCAGAGAGCCCAATGCGGGGCTCGATCCCAGGACCCTGGGATCATGACCCGAGCCGAAGGCAGAGGCTTAACCCACTGAGCCACCCAGGCGCCCACAAAGTATTTTTTTTTTAACAAAGAATGTAGTCATTCTTTGTTAAGAAACATATAAATATAAATAAATATTAAGAAATATTAATATAATATTAAGAAATATTAATATTTTTATTTGAGCAAGAGCATGAGCTGGGGGGAAGAGCCAAAGGGAGAGGGAGAAGCAGATTCCCTTCTGAGCAGGGATCCCGATGTGGGACTTGATCCCAGGACCCTGAGATCATGACCGGAGCCAAAGGCAGGCGCTTAACCAACTGGGCCACCCGCATGCCCCAAAATAAAGTATTTTTTTTATTTTTTATTTTTTATTTATTTTATTTATTTATTTTTTTAAAGATTTTATTTATTTATTTGACAGAGATCACAAGTAGGCAGAGAGGCAGGCAGAGAGAGGAGGAAGCAGGCCCCCTGCTGACAGAGAGCCCGATATGGGACTCTATCCCAGGACCCTGGGATCATGACCCGAGCCGAAGGCAGAGGCTTTAACCCACTGAGCCACCCAGGCGCCCCTATTTTTTATTTTTTAAAAGATTTTATTTATTTATTTAACAGACAGAGATCACAAGTAGGCAGAGAGGCAGGCAGAGACAGAGAGAGGAGGAAGCAGGCTCCCTGTTGAGCAGAAAGCCCAATGTGGGGTTTGATCCCAGGACCCTGGGATCATGACCTGAGCTGAAGGCAGAGGCTTTAACCCACTGAGTCACCCAGGCACCCAAACAAAGTATTTTAAACCTTTGGTGGGGTCTTGGGTGGCACAGCCGGGTGAGTGTCTGACTTTTGATTTTGGTTCAGATCATGATCTCAGTGTCGTGAGACCAGGCCTCATACTGAGCACAGAGCCTTCTTAAGATTCTCTCTCCCTGGGACGCCTGGGTGGCTCAGTTGGTTAAGCGGCTGCCTTCGGCTCAGGTCATGATCCCAGTGTCCTGGGATCGAGTCCCACATCGGGCTCCTTGCTCGGCAGGGAGACTGCTTCTCTCTCTGCCTCTGCCTGCCACTCTGTCTGCCTGTGCTTGCTCCTGCTTTCTCTCTCTGACAAATAAATAAATTAAAAAATCTTTAAAAAAAAAAAAAGATTCTCTCTCCCTTTTCCTCTGACCTTCCCCCGCCACTCAAGCATTCGTTCCTTTGTGTGTACGTGCTCTCTCTCTAAAAACAATAAAAAATTGTAAAAAATGAAGAAGTGAATCTTTAGCAATAATAATAGCACTCCTAAAGTTTTGCCATTAAAAAAAAAGTTAATCTTTGATCGATTTTGGTTAAGTCAGTGAGGATACATGTATTAGACATTTTGGATCTGTTCCGGGTGTTTGCTTGCTCTTGCATCCAGCAGTGCTTAGTGTAATGGCAGTCTCTGGTGTAATTAGCTTTCCCTTGAAATTCTTGAAAACTATGCACATATAGTATATGATATCTTCAGACATATCTTAAGGTTTATAAGCAACCATAGAAAAGTATTTCTCTAGGTGGGAATGCAAGCTGGTGCAGCCACTCTGGAAAGCAGTATGGAGATTCCTCAAAAAGTTGAAAATAAAGCTACCCTGTGGCCCAGCAATTGCATTACTGGGTATTTACTCCAAAGATACAAATGTAATGATCTAAAGGGGCACATGCACTCCAATGTTTATAACAGCAATGTCCACAATAGAGAAACTATTGAAAGAGCCTAGATATCCATCAACAGATGAATGGATAAAGAGGATGTGGTATATATGTATGTATGTTTTAAATATATGTGTAACACATAAACACACACACACACACACACACACACACACTGGAATATTAAGCAGCCGTCAGAAAATGAAATCTTGCCATTTGCGGCAACATGGATGGAACTAGAGGCCATTAAGCTAAGCGAAATAAGTAAGTCAGAAAGACAGTTATAATATGATCTCACTGATATGAGGAATTTGAGAAACAAGACAGGATCATAGGGGAAGAGAGGAAGAAATGAAAGATGAAACCAGACAGGGATACAAACCGTAAGAGACTCTTAATCTCAGGAAACAGACCTGAGGGTTGCTGGAGGGGAGGGGAATGGGAGGGATAGGGTGGCTCCGGTGGTGGACATTGGGGAGGGTATGTGCTATGGTGAGTGCTGTGAATTGTGTAAGACTGCTGAATCACAGACCTGTACCCCTGAAACAAATAATACATTATATGTTAATTAAAAAATAATAAAATACTTCTCTAGTCAGAATCAGTGTTAATGTAACTTCATTTCCTCTGAGCCTTCATACTTCAAATAGTGATTCCATTGCACTCATAACAGCACCTGGACCCAGTGCCTTTTTTTGCTGCTGCCTGTTAACCCATGTGTTTAATATCTGTATGGTGCTTCTAATCAAATTTGTCTCGTTTTCCCCTATGTCATTTTAAGTTTAATGTAGTCAAGTACGTTGTCAAGTAATTAAAACATTAGGTTTGCTCAGCTGGGGATCTAACAAGTCGGGTTTCTTGCCTTTCAGCCTTTTCCAGCTGCGCCTCTTCTCCTTGGTGGTTTTCTTAAGCAACAGACTTTTCCACAAGACGGTCTACCTGCAGTCTGCACTGAGTAGCTCAACTTCTGCAGAGAAGTTCCCTTCACCGCATCCATCTCCTGCGAAACTGAAGGCTGCTGCAGGCCACTGAGTCGCCTGCCATCCAGAGGGGATGGGTGGGATTGGAAGGAGGCCGTAGGAGGTTTTTTCCTTGTCCCTTCCTCTACCAGGGAAGGCAGGACCCGTTTTGCCAAGGGCCCTTTGCGTATTCCCTTCTCTCTGAGGAATTGGGATTTTTGTCTGGTGCGCTTAAGGCAGAATCTTCCTGACACCAGTGTGTGGATTTTTAACACCGGTGAGTCTGAACGGACCACAGGTTTTTCTGTAGCTCTTTTCTAGCACTTGCCAGCCCCCGTGCCTGGACTGATTGGAATACTACTTTTGTCCCTGTGCCATGGACCCTTCCAGCTCCCCATCCTGCCTTCCACCACCCTTGGATGAATGGATTTTGTAATTGTAGCTGTCGTATTTTGTGGACCTGTTTCTGTTTTTTGTTTTTCTGTGAAGCACATATATTGGATGTGGGAGGTGAAGGAGTATCTCATTTGCTCCCGGTTACTCCCTTTATAGCCATCACTGTCTGTTGTTTCTTGTAACTCAGGTTAGATTTTGGTCTCTCTTGCTCCACTGCAAAAAAACAAGCCTGAAGAGATGGGACAGGAGGAAAGACCTCACAGCTAGATCTGCTGGGTTTTGAGGAGTGATTTTCTTCTTCCCCTTGAAGGGGAAAAAGCTTTTTTCACTGGTACATTTAAAGTTCCCCAGCTAAAGGGAGGTAATTCTGGACCTCCACAAGTTCTGGACAAGTGCCACTGCAACACCAAGTGCTCAGAGAACCCGAACTTGGATCTCTGAAGGTCTGAAGTGTCCTGCTGGCCACTGCTGGGTCTGTCTGGTATTTCAAAGGAATATTGGGTGCTGCAAATAGGAACTGAGGGGGTAAACTTACTAAACCCATTAAGCCTGCGATTGGTTGGTGTTTTCCTGTCACTTTAAGGAGAATAAATATGGGGGGGGGTGCAGATGTCAAAACCCTTGTCCAGTTTTAAAACGTCACAATTAAATGTGAGCTGGTTTCCGACAAGCGTGTTATGGTTGAATTTTCAAAAATGAGCACACCGTGAAATGTTAAAAAGGTTAAGTGGAACACACAACTTTGGCTTGGACAATTTGATTGTTTTGAGAGATTAGTCCTGAAAAATATTCCCTGAGGAAGTATGGATTATTTGATTATAATCATGTTTACATCTTACAAAAGAATTGGGAATTGTTTTAAAGTCCGTATGTATGTCCCCTGTGTATTCATGAAGGGAGAGAGAGCTTTCAGGCTTCAGTGTACTGAACATTTGCATGAGGGAAGAGATTAGACATTTTGGTTAACAGAAACCCACATCTTAGCTGCCTGAAATTGCGTTTGTACCAACTAAGCCGGTTTTCGTTTAGAAGGGTGAGGGGTTAAGTGAATAAAGGCCCATGATTTTTATCCAGCGCTGTGCCTAGCTACAGAAAAATGCTCGGGGCGCCTGGGGGCTCTGGGTTGAAGCCTCTGCCTTTGGCTCAGGTCATGATGCCAGGGTCCTGGGATCGAGGCCCGCATTGGGCTCTCTGCTCAGTGGGGAGCCTGCTTCCCCCTCTGTCTCTCTGCCTACTTGTAATCTCTGTCAAATAAATTAAAATCTTTAAAAAATGCTCAAAGTTGGAATTGAGGAATCTGCAAAATTTTATTAGTGTAATCGGAAGGCCATGCCTGTATGAAGGATGGATTAGGCATATCTACAGTAGAAATCAGGCAGTCATCTCAGATGAGATGTCCACAGAAGCAGTGTGAGTTCCTCTTACTTTTTCACTAGGGTGGTGGGTAGGAAATTAGGAGCAAAGGGAGAGCAGGCTCCATTTTTGCTGGCAATTGGAGGCAAACTGAAAGGGAAGGAGATTGTATTGTAAACATGAGAGCTTGAGTTTTTTTTTTTTTTTAAAGATTATTTATTTATTTATTTGACAGAGAGAGAGGGAGAGAGAGCAAGCAAGCACAGGCAGAGGCAGAAGGAGAAGCAGGCTCCTTGCCGAGCAAGGAGCCCGATGCGGGACTCGATCCCAGGATGCTGGGATCATGACCTGAGCCAAAGGCAGCCGCTTAACCAACTGAGCCACCCAGGCGTCCCAAGAGCTTGAGTTTTAACCATGCAACCAGTAGGATCTAAGGTAGCCTGTTCATAGAAGTTCTTTTCAGGGATAAGCATCAGCTTGAACAGGCATATGGATTCAAAACACTGCCCTTGTATCCCACCTAGAGCTCAGTTGTCCATGACAGCAATCGAAAAATTGGAAAGTGGATACTTCAGACCTGAGTACATTTGCTGAGTCAGTTGTAAACTTTTAAGTGGACAGATTCACGTACTGACTTGTTAATTGCTCTACACTTAGGAGCCAAGATAAAGTTGAAGAGGAATTGTGACAGACTGGAGCAAACCCAGAAGAGGCCAGCCAGTGGCTAGAGGTTTTTGGCCTTAAAAGAATGTCAGGTGTGGGAATAAAAAGGCAACTACAGTTGTCTGTTCACTGTCCATTCTTTTTCCATCCTCTTGTATTTTCTGATTACCTGCCATCAAGACTGCTCTGGTAAAGGTTATCAGCTCAGTAGTACAATGGAATAGACCTTTCCCTCCTCCCCTGTTAACATTCCTCCTATGCTATATGACCCACAGAAGTTAAAAGGAAGCGGACTTCAGGTCAGTGTAACATGCCTTTTAAACAATGACAGCCGTGCTTTAGTGAAGTATTTTGGATGGACCTAAAGTGAATCCATAGAGCCGAGTCAAGGATCAAGTCGGGGGAATGGATGACTTCATCGTGTAACATTTAAGTGCCTTCTCTGTTGGGCACTTTGCAAAGCATTGGGAATTCAAAGATGAACCAGAAAGATGATTAGTGTCCTCTTGGACCTAACAGCACAGTGAGGGAGAGTGACAAGTGATCAAGCAAATTTTTTAAAATAACATTCAAATAGCTACTACTTTCCATTTCCATTCCCACTACTTTTCAAAGCTAGATAAAACATAGGATTTCAGGGAATCTCAGCAGGGTGAGGGGTTAGGCTACTGTACATTCAGCCTCCTATTGTACTCATTCTCTGGTTTCAAGTTTAAATGTTTTTTAGTCCTTTCAAACCAGTGGGGAAAAGAGTGCCCATTTGATCATTGAGAGAAATCTTATTTTGATAAGTAGTTGTGAATCAGCAGCATCAGAATCACCTCTGGAGCTTTCTCCAGATGCTCATACCACCTGACACTGGAGGAAATTTAATTTCAGAACAAAAGGTAACTTTAAAAATTCTAATAACTGCTTTCATAGAAATTTGGGCAACTATTGCATCCGTAAAGTAAGAACAGATTGTTGTGAAAACGGGACAGAAAGGAAAGCTCTTGGAATGTAAAGCAGTTGTGGAAGTAAATGAAATGGCTTATAAAAGTGACAGGTGTGGGTGCCTGGGTGGCTCAGTGGGTTAAGCCACTGCCTTCTGCTCAGGTCATGGTCTCAGGGTCCTGGGATTGAGCCCCGAATTGGGCTCTCTGCTCAGCAGGGAGCCTGCTTCCGTCTCTCTCTCTCTCTGCCTACTTGTGATCTCTATCTGATAAATAAATTTAAAAAAACTTTAAAAAAAACTTTAATTTTTTTAAAGAGGATGCTTATTTGAGAGAGAGAGAGAGATCACAAGTAGGCAGAGAGGCAGGCAGAGGGGGAGGGGGAAGCAGGTTCCCTGCCAAGCAGAGAGCCCGATTCGGGGCTCAATCCCAGGCCCCTGAGATCATGACCTGACCTGAAGGCAGAGGCTCAACTCACTGAGCCACCCAGGTGCGTCCCAAAAAGGATGCCTTTTTTGTGTGGTCATGTGTATAGGGGATGTGTGGGTCCCCATTTTGTTCTCATAATTCTAACTATGTTATAAAGGGCAAAAACAAAGGCATTGTTTGCTTTCCATTCAGCTTTTCTGAAAAAGTTACTTGAAAAATCTACCAATGGGGAAAATAAATCCAAGAAATAGATGGCTAATTAAAACAAAAAGCACCCTACCAAACATGAAATAGTGAAATAAGTGCATTAAAAAGAAATCTTGGTGACATAGCTTTGCAGCACGCTTGGAAAGGTAGATTCTGGGGAGAGAATCTTCAAGAAGAAAATAAATAGTTTCTCTGGTGTGCCTCAGATAAGATGAAGGTATGTGTTCTTTTGATTAATGGTGTAAAAGAGGTAAGTAGCCACTTGAGAAAAGACCATGAGTTCCACAGTAATGACCTGACTCCTATAAAGCAAGCAAAAATAGCATTATTCTAAGCAATTGGTGGAATAGTAAAAATAGTGTTTCTGAAAGAACCAACTCAAAACATTTGGTCCAGTAAAGCAGGAAGGGGAAGGATTAACTAATATGTTGAAATCATTTATAATCTCTGGGCTTACAGTGATTTCCCCCATGATTTTGCTGTCCCAACTTTCATTACAGATAAGACTTTCCCTATCAGGGAGCCTGGGTGGCTCAGTGGGTTAAGCCTCTGCCTTCGGCCCAGGTCATGATCTCAGGGTCCTGGATCAAGCCCTGAATCGGGCTCTCTGCTCAACAGGGAGCCTGCTTCCCTCCCCCTCTCTCTCTGTCTACTTGTGATCTTTCTCTCTCTCAAATAAATAAATAAAGTAAAATGAAAGACTTTCCCTATCAACTGGTAGTAAAAATCAGCCTAAAAATCGGCTTCAGGGAGGGCCTGGGTGGCTCAGTCCTGTAAGCATCTGCCTTTAGCTCAGGTCATGATCCCAGGGTCCTGGGATCGAGCCCTACCACAGGCTCTCTGCTCAGCAGCTTCTCCCTCTCCTTCTGCAGCTCCCCCTTGCTATGTGTTCTATCTTTGTCAAATAAATAAATATAATCATTAAAAAATCAGCTTCAGTTTTAAACTTTGTTCCTTAGTAGTATATTTTGACTTTTGAAAAAGTTGACTTAGGTTTACCACCGGGAAACGACCCCTTTAGGCCTTGGGATGCTCGCTCACGAAGTCCGGGGCTTAAGAAAGGGATGTGCTTCGAGAAATGAGGCCGTGCTCTCTCGTCTATCGCAGTTTACGGGAGCAGTGCCAAAAACAACTCTTGAGCGAATTCTCGTGTACAAGATGCAGCGGTCTGGACCAGAAACCGGTTCAGTTTTCATCGAGGATAGGGAGAAGAGACTTCCCTCCTCTCCTTTAACCATATGTTAGGTAACGGTCGATTTCTGCACTTTCTCCCAAACTGAGACGAGAAGCCTCCCGACCCGGCTTTCTGGGATTTGTAGATTCGGTTTATTGCTTCGCGTAGTTTCCGCTTCTGGTCACATGAGTGGGGTAAACCCGCCACACCTTCACCCCGGCGACTCCTCGGTCCTCAGACCGACACGTCACTCCTCTGCTCTCAACCAAACTGTGCCGAGCACGTTCTTTCCGCGCCCTCGCTCTCATGAGCGAGCCTATCACAGTTCGGCGGGAGCACGAAGTCCCGCCTCCTGACGGCTAAGTGATATCTGCACTGTCCAGTTAAGATGTGGGAGCGCGGCTTTGTCCTCGCCTCTGTCTCTGACAGACAGTTCCACAATCCTATCTCTCTTTCGACATGTGGTAGCGAACCTGAGTCAGCCAATGGGAAACGGTCCAAGAGGCGGCCCAGGCCGCTGCCAGGGTTGGGTGCGCCGCTGAACGGATGGCACAGTGAGCAGAGTGGATTCCTGAGGAACGCTGGCCAGGTGAGAAGGCCTTAGGCTATAACTTGAGAATTAGCTGCAGATGCAGCCCAGGTTGTTGGTGGCGCTGAACGGAGAGCAGGAGGTGGGGCCCTAATGGCGGCGGGTGGCGTGTGTGAAGCGGAGTCTAGGGCCTTGCAGGGGAGGGGGCGTGGGATGTGGGGTGGGGATATCCTGGAATGAAAGGATGTGAAGGGCCGGGAGGGGCTGTGCGCTTAGGGCTAGGAGGGCGTGCGAAAGATCGGATCCTGGGACTAGTCCTGGAGAGGAAGGCGCTGAGAATGCTGAGGTGGTGGGGTGCCCGCGATGGCTAGTGTCAGAGGTGTTGAGTTATCTGAAGGTGGGAGGCGGGGAGTTGGGATCTGCTAGAGCAGAAGAGGGGTGTGAGGCGGGGAGTACAAGAGTGAGAGGGTAGGAGAAAGTGTGTGGGCAAACTGGGCTGGGGAAGTTGCAGTCCTGGAAACTAGAACGAGGGTGGGACTAGGACGCCACAGTTCCCAGGCACCTTTGGGGAGTGCAGATGCCAAGTGTATAAAAGTGTCTCTGCTCTTGCTTACTTTAGTGATACGCTAAAATGACCAGAGAGCACACTAGGAAAACTGTTAATGTCCTAACTTAAATTACCAGTTCCCGTACTCAGTTTTCGGGTAGAGGTTCTAGTCCTCTCGTTTCCTCTGCTGACTCTTCTGGGCATGTGGCTCATATCAGCTCAGTGGTGTAACCATTTTTCTGTTTCAGGCATTTCAGAAAAACAGATACAAACCTGCGGGGTGTGGCAGGTTTATTGACTTCCTAAAGTTAGATGTTTATTTTTGATTGCAAGATAGGGTGAAACGTTGGGGTTTTAATTTAAAAACACAGGTAAAACTGCCCCTCTGGGACAGTTAATTATGGAAAAGATGTTGTTGGAGCTAGGAGTGTATGATTCTTTATGCCTTCCACCTAGTCTCGTGTTATTTTTTCCTGCCTTTCCCTCCAGTAATAGTGAGAAAAAGATGGGGAAGGATGCAGCTTCTTTTTTTCCCTTGCAGTCTTGAACAATGTTACATATCTTTTTTTTTTTTTTTTAAGATTCCATTTATTTATTTGACAGAGAGATCACAAGTAGGCAGAGAGGCAGGCAGAGGGAGAAGCAGGCTCCCCGCCGATCAGAGAGCCTGACGCGGGGCTTGATCCCAGGACCCAGAGACCGTGACTCGAGCTGAAGGCAGAGGCCCAACCCACTGAGCCACCCAGGCGCCCCGCATATCCTTTATTACTATATTCTTAATCATTTGGCCCTTGACCGGCTTATGGTTTAAGAAGGTAGCACTATGGCTCAGTCGGCTAAGCATCTGCCTTGGGCTCAGGTGATCTCAGGGTCCTCAGATCGAGCCCCACGTCAGCCTCCCTGCTCAGCAGGGCAGTCTGCTTCTCCCCCTCCCCAACTCATGTTCTCTCTCTCATTCTCTTTCTTTTTTTTTTTTTTTAAAAGATTTATTTATTTATTTATTTGACAGACAGAGATCACAAGTAGGCAGAGAGGGAGGCAGAGAGAGAGGAGGAAGCAGGCTCCCCGCCGAGCAGAGAGCCTGATGCGGGGCTCAATCCCAGGACTCCGGGATCACGATCCAAGCCAAAGGCAGAGGCTTTAATCCACTGAGCCACCCAGGCACCCCTCACTCTCTCTCTTTCAAATAAATAAATAAAATCTTAAAAAAAAGAAAAAGAAGGTAGCACTGTCTTAAACAGAAATAGCTAATCTCCTGCCTTCAACATTCATTTTAATCTAATTTTTTTTTTCTTCCCTGTGCTTTTCTTGCTTCAGTAGGAAAAATTCATTTTCTTTTGCCTTCAGGTTGTCATCTAGTTCCATGAGCTTTCACTGAGATCAGTGGCTTAAATCAGCAATGTCAATTACAGATAACTCTTGAGATAGGCAGCTGGCATTGGCTGTAGATCTGAGCAGTAGTTGCAGCGTGATATATGGAATTGAAAGTGCAGTAATCTGTGTATGGGTATCTTTCCCTCTTGAGTGCATCACTACCTGCATTAGCGAACAGTCATGCTCTTTAGTTGACCCTGTGACCCCACTGGGATTTGGAACAGAAAGAAGCTTGTAGCCGGTCAGTTGCTGCTGAAATGTAGGGCGGCCACAAATCAGGGATATTCAATCATGACTTATTTCTCTGATTTCTGCTTTAAAACCTCTGTGCTTAATATTCATTTCCTGCTTTCTTTCGTACATTTCTGCTTTTTTCTAGAATGCTCTCTTTCTCCATTTAATTATTTTTTTCTCTATTTCCAATCTTTCCAATTTTCTTTGCATCTCTTCCTCAACCGCCTTTTTTCTATTCCCCTGTTTGCTCTTTACTCCCGTTGTACCACACTATTGCCAGTAGTGATTCTGTACATGTTAGCTGTGAAGGAGTGGGAAGCAGAATTATGGTGATAGAGTCCAGTCACTCCTTTTGAGTCTTGGCACATAGACCTGACTTATGCCTACTTCCTTGCCAGTCAGTCATACTTCAGGCAAGGCTTGGGTGTTAGTATTAGCTCTTACCCTCTCTGGTGTGTTCATTAGCCCCTGTCTCCTTTATGGATTTTTGCCACCATAAGATATGAAAATGAATTAGATAAGTTGAAAGTGTTTAATATCCTACACTGTTGACTTTTCCATTTCAGCTATCTGAGTGTCATCTGCTGCTGCCCATTGATGTCAAGATGACTAAGCTGGGATTTTTGCGGTTGTCCTATGAGAAGCAGGACACACTTCTGAAGCTTCTCATTCTGTCAATGGCAGCTGTGTTATGTGAGTGTGCATGTGGACCTCGCTTTCTCTGGGGATGGAAAGGGGAAAATCTTAAAAAAAAAAATCAAGAATGGCTTTCTTTTTTCTTTTTTTTTTTTAATTTTTTTTTTTTAAGATTTTATTTATTTGTTAGAGAGAGAGCAAGCGAGTACAGGCAGAGGCAGAAGCAGGCTCCCTGCCGAGCAAGGAGCCCGATGTGGGACTCGATCCCAGGACGCTGGGATCATGACCTGAGCCGAAGGCAGCCGCTTAACCCACTGAGCCACCCAGGCGTCCCAAGAATGGCTTTCTTAAATGCCTGGTTCTTTTCAGTAGATTGTGATATGTTCTTTTTACTGTTACCCATCAGTATTGGATTACAGATCATCTGAGAAAGAATGGGAAACATGCTTTGCTCATTCTCTTTTCTCTTTGGACTGGAATATATACTGGGGACCCTTGGACACTGAATTTTGTAAAAGACAATTGTCTTCAGTCTAGTTGCCTATTTTAGTATTTCTGAAAATATCTTCAGAACTTATTCTGGTTTTTTTTGTAGATTTTCTAGCTCTTGATGAGTCATAAGTATAGTCTTGATTTGCTTTACCTCTTAGTTTGCTCCAAAGTAAAGGTTAGTTGTAGGGAGGGGAGGTCAACATATAGAAAAAATGACCATGTAAGTTGAGTGCAGTATTTAATAGGTGAATGCATTGTTCAACACCTTAATAATAAGGAGTTAAATGTATCCTACCTATGTGGTAGGTGTCATTGTCAGGGGATAGTGAAATTCTTCTGTTTCCCCTATGTGAGAGAGATGGATAAATAATTTATTCAGGGGTCTCTCTCTCTCTCTCTCTTTTTTTTTTTTTAAAGTAAACTCAACCCCCAACATGGGGTTCAGCCATATTGGATCAGACCCCAAGATCAGGAGTCACATGCTGTACTGACTGAATGAGCCAGGAACCCCCTGTTTAGGAGTCAGTTTATATTTCCTGTGACTTCTTTGTTTGATAATATTATTATCCTTATAATACATTAATCTACTATTTTTCATGGCAGACTACCATTAAAATATTAACTCTCTTGGTTTTGCAGCATTCTCCACTCGTCTGTTTGCTGTCCTGAGATTTGAAAGTGTCATCCATGAGTTTGATCCGTGAGTACTTTTGCTTGGTCTGATGTTTGCTTTGGAAAGCTTTCACGTCCATGGGTTTCAAATTTCACATTCTAATCAGCTCTTGGCATTAGGGATGTGTTTCTTATATACTTAGAGCAAAAGACCCTCAAGTTTTCCAAAAGAGATAATTGCTTCCTTTTGAGACATTTCTGTTGGAATTAACCAAGTAAGTCTCTCGAACTCATTAGGTGGCTAGGCTAAGAGAAGTCTGGCTGCTCAGTGTGGTCCACAGTTAGTGATGCAAATTGAGGGAAAGAGGCTGGTGTGTGTTTAAGGCTCAAGAAAAATCACAAGTCTTGAACTTGAGATTTATGACTTTAACAATTTATATGATAGGAATTGGGCCTGTTGGTTAAGTTCTAAGATATTGGGGAAAATTTAAAGCCATGAGTTTGATTAGGGATTTTAGGGGAGTATTCATTTTGTTTCAAGCACTGTTTCACAGATTATTTCTAAATCCTTACAACCCTGTGAGATGGAAGTGCTGTTTTCTCCTTTATATAATGAAGAGACTGAGGCTGGGAGAGGCTATTGAAGGTTACATGTTTGGAGGAGCCAAGATTTGAATCTAGGTTTGTCCATCTCTAGACACTAGAGTCACTATGTTGTATTGCCTTAAGTTTAGGCCTAATTAAAAATTTGGAAAGCCAGAATCATAGGTTCTTCATGTGTCGTTAATATAGCATGTCGTTATCCATTCATCTGTTGATGGACATCTAGGTTCTTTCCATAACTTGGCTATTGTGGACATTGCTGCTATAAACATTCGGGTGCACGTGCCCCCTCGGATCACTACGTTTATATCTTTAGGGTAAATACCCAGTAGTGCAATTGCTGGGTCATAAGGTAGCTCTATTTTCAATTTTTTGAGGAACCTCCATGCTGTTTTCCAGAGTGGTTGCACCAGCTTGCATTCCCACCAACAGTGTAGGAGGGTTCCCCTTTCTCCGCATCCTCGCCAGCATCTGTCATTTCCTGACTTGTTCATTTTAGCCATTCTGACTGGTGTGAGGTGGTATCTCATTGTGGTTTTGATTTGTATTTCCCTGATGCCCAGTGATGTGGAGCACTTTTTCATGTGTCTGTTGGCCATCTGGATGTCTTCTTTGCAGAAATGTCTGTTCATGTCCTCTGCCCATTTCTTGATTGGATTGTTTGTTCTTTGGGTGTGGAGTTTGCTAAGCTCTTTGTAGATTTTGGATACTAGCCCTTTATCTGATATGTCATGGATAGAACTAGAGCGTATTATGCTTAGCGAAATAAGTCAACTGGAGAAAGACAACTATCACATGATCTCCCTGATATGAGGAAGTGGAGATGCAACGGGGGTGGGAGTTAAGGTGGTAGGAAAAGTAAAAATGAAACAAGATGGGATCGGGAGGGAGACAAACCAAAAGAGACTCTTAATGTCATAAAACAAACTGAGGGGGGTGGGGGGGAGAGGGGTTGGGAGAGGGTGGTGGGGTTACATTATATGTTTAAATAAAAAAAAAAAAAAGTAGAACCCTGATTAAAAAAAAAATGAAAACAGTCTTTAAAAAAATATATATAGCATGTCGTTAAAAATAGCATCTGTCAGCTTATGTAATGTTGATAAACATTAATTTACAAATTTGTTATTTTGTGTAGGTATTTGAAAGCACTTTGGAGGCACACAAATCAATTTATATGTTTTTTCTCTTGAATGAAAAAACATATCCTTTTGTTTCTTGATCACCAGTCTGTTACAGCTTTTTCTCCGATTCTCTAGATGAACAAACATTGAGGCGAGATGGTCAGGGAAAATGAGGCTGTCTGCTTTGTAGCCAGAGACCTAGAAGGAATTTTAAAGATCTTGTGTTGATGCTTTTTTTTGTGGAGCAGGAAACTGAGGCCTGTCTTGTGACCACAGTCCAGACCTCTTCCCACTAATTTATACTTTCTCTAGCTTGTCCTGCCTGCCCTTAGGTAAAGAACATAGTTCTCACATATATTGACTGCCTGCTACCCTCATCCCTGTGTTTCTCTGACAGTTACCAAAATAACATTCATCAGCAACAAATAGAAGGACAGAGATTTCTACCATCTGCTACTTCTGCTTACTTCAGCTGCTAAAACTTGATTGACCAAGAAGGAAACAGGGTTAGAGGGATGGGCAGGAAAGGTGGTTAGTCATCATTACCTTTAGTAATTAAAAATTCCTTTTATTTATTTATATTTTTTCCTTTTTTTAAACTTCTTCTTACTTTTTAAATTAAATTTTCATTTGAATGTATTTGGTACACAGTGTTTCATTAGTTTCAGGTGTACAACATAGTGATTGGGCAGGTTTATACATTATGGTGTGTTCAGCACAAATGTAGCTATCATCTGTCACCAAAACAATGTTATTACAGTATCATTGAATATATTCCTTATGCCATGCCTTCTACTCTCGGGACTTATTCATTCTATAATTGGAAGCCTGTGTTTCCCATGCTTTTTCATCCATTTAGCCCATCCCCCCAACCTCCGCCCCTCTGGTAACCATCAGTTTGTTTTCTGTTTTCACAGGTCTGATTCTGCTTTTTGTTTATTATTGTGAAGTCATATGGTATTCGTCTTTGTCATCCGGTCTTTCTTTTAGCCCAGTACCCTCTAGGTCTATCCATGTTGCTGGAAATGGCATAATCTCATCTTTTTATGGTTGTGTAATATTCCATCATGTGCATATGTGTATATGTATATATGTATATACACCATATCATCCTTAATCCAGTCATATATTGATGGACTCTTAGGTGGTTTCTGTATCTTGGCTACTGTAGATAATGGTGCAGTAAACATATGGGTGCATATATCTTTTCAAATTAGTGTTTTCATTCTCTTTATTTTTTTAAAGATATTTATTTATTTGACAGACAGCAAGAGAGGTAACACAAGCAGGGGGAGTGGGAGAGGGAGAAGCAGGCTTCCCGCCAAGCAGGGAGCCTAATGCGGGGCTTGATCCCAGGACTCTGGGATCATGACCTGAGCTGAAGGCAGATGCTTAACGCCTGAGCTACCCAGGTGCCCCTGTTTTCATTTTCTTTAGGTAAATTCTCAGTACAGGAATTACTGGGTCATATAGTATTTCTGGTTTTAATTTTTTGAGAAAGCTCTGTACTGTTTTCCACAGTGGTTGTACCAATTTAGACTCCCACCAGCAGTGCATGAGGGTTTCTTTTTCCTCACATTCTCACCAATACTTATTTCTTGTCTTTTTGATATTAGCCATTCTGACAGGTGTAAGGTGATATCTCATTGTGGTTTTGTTGCATTTCCCTGATGATGAGTGATGTTGACCATCTTTTCATTGTCGGTCATTCTTATTTTTATTCTTTTTTTAAAAATATTTTTTCTCTTATTTCTTTTAAAATAAGAAACTTTAAGAGGTTATGTATCTTGGACCTAAAGAATTGTGTCTTTCCATGTATAACTCCAAGCATTTTATATCGAATATTCTTTTTAAAGATCTTATTTTTAAGATCTTTAAGTTTGAGCCCCAGCGTGGGGCTCAGACTTACAACACTGAGATCAAGAATCACATGCTTGGGACACCTGGGTGGCTCAGTGGGTTAGGCCGCTGCCTTCGGCTCGGGTCATGATCACAGGGTCCTGGGATCGAGTCCCACATCGGGCTCTCTGCTCAGCAGGTAGCCTGCTTCTCCCCTCCCCGTTCTGTCTGCCTCTCTGCCTACTTGTGTGATCTCTGTCTGTCAAATAAATAAATAAAACCTTTAAAAAAAAAGGGATGCCTGGGTGGCTCAGTTGGTTAAGCGGCTGCCTTTGGCTCAGGTCATGATCCCAGCGTCCTGGGATCGAGTCCCACATCGGGCTCCTTGCTCTGCAGGGAGCCTGCTTCTCCCTCTGCCTCTGCCTGCCTCTCTGTCTGCCTGTGCTCTCTCTCTCTCTCTCTCTAACTAATAAATGAATAAAATCTTAAAAAAATAAAATTAAAAAAAAACCTTTAAAAAAAAAATCACATGCTCACCTACTGAGCCATACAGACACTCCTCACATATTTTTGTGTAATTTATATTTTTATGTTACTATGTAGGAGACGTACAGAACTATTTTAGATAACATGAGTAGGACTTGTTAAGTTTAAGCACTCATTAAGAAGTTTTTGTTACAGGGTGCCTCGGTGGCTTAGTCGTTAACCATCTGCCTTCCGCTCGGGTCATGATCCAGGGATTGAGCCTCATATTGGTCTCACTGCTCGGCGGGAAGCCTGCTTCTCCCTGTCCCACTACCCCTACTTGTATTCCCTCTCTTGCTGTGTCTCTTTCTGTCAAAGAAATAAATAAAAAAATTTTTTTTAAGATTTTATTTATTCATTAGTTAGAGAGAGAGAGCGCGAGCACAGGCAGAGAGAGGCAGGCAGAGGCAGAGGGAGAAGCAGGCTCCCTGCCAAGCAAGGAGCCCGATGTGGGACTCGATCCCAGGACACTGGGATCATGACCCGAGCCGAAGGCAGCCTCTCAACCAACTGAGCCACCCAGGCGTCCCAGAAATAAATAAAATCTAAAAAAAAAGTTTTGTTACTAAAAAAAAAGTTTGTGTTATTAGTTGACTAAAAAAATTGTAAGGTGTGTTCGTGTTATATCAGCATCTTCAGAGATGCCGATCACTTGAAGTTATCCTTGTGTACTCCTTTGTGGCATCAAAATGTTCTTTTGTATGTTCCTGTCTCTTGGAAAGGGCCAAATTTATTGGTGCCTGCATCTCAGGTGTTTTGTGTTTGGTGCTTGAATTCTCTGACTGGTGCTTATGCCTACTAATTGTCAGGCTGGTGAAGAATACTTCTTGTTGGGGCTTGAGTTAGGCCCCAGTTGCATTTCCTTCTTAGAAAAGAAGTGCATTAGTTGAGACAAGGGTAGAGCTAGAATTGAGGGGACTTAGGGACAAAATGATTTTCATTCTTGGCATAATTTTTGGTACCAAATTGATTTTTATTAGAGTAATGGTAAGTTCCTCAGTGGTGAAACCTGAGGAACAAAATTCTCTTCAAATTGGTACAAGTGTTTGAGTATGAACGGGAGGAGACACACATCATTTCTTTCTTGCCATAGATATTTTAATTATCGGACTACCCGGTTCCTGGCTGAAGAGGGATTTTATAAATTCCATAACTGGTTTGATGACCGGGCCTGGTACCCTTTGGGACGAATCATTGGAGGAACAATTTATCCAGGTGAGAGGAACAGGATTTTTAAAAAATTTTTTTAAGAGAAGGCATTTCTATATTATGGAACAGTTTCCCTTATTTTTAGTATCTTCGTTTCGTGATGACTATAATTTCATCCTGATTACAGATTCCTAAAAATGGATCTTATGTATACAGGAGAACATGTATGGGATTTGGGGATGGTTGGATTTTTATAAATTCTGGAATTTATAGGCCTACCACAGTTTCTGTGTTAGTATTTCTGATGGTTGTCCGGATCTATGTTATCACTTTATTGATACTTCAGTTTTCTCTTTCTCTTTCCCTTAAGTTCATTGTCTTACTAAGATAACCTAATGGGTTTTCTTCTTCCTGTTACAGGCTTAATGATCACTTCTGCTGCAATCTACCATGTACTCCATTTTTTCCACATCACCATCGACATTCGGAATGTCTGTGTGTTCCTGGCCCCTCTCTTCTCTTCCTTCACCACTATCGTCACGTACCACCTTACCAAAGAGCTCAAGGTGAAGGATTTGGGGTGATAGGCTTGGGAATGAATGTTCAACCCCTCTTGTAGATGCTGTAGGGTGGGGGACCAAGGGCCACAGAAGGGCAGGGAGCCAGAGACTAAAGACAGCTTTGGCTAGGCTGAATTACTGGGTTCACTCCAGCCCCTTCCTAGAATATGTGGTTTCTCAGTATTAGCAACTGTTTGTCCTTATAGAGAACATTTGAAGGTCAAATGTAAATTTCTACATAAGGAAAAGAAAAACATTTAAAATGTGAAGTGTGAGCTTTAGATTTTGAAGTTCTTACAGCCTAAGGGAAAGGAAAAACACAGGAAGTGTTCCAAAATGGTTAATATTTCTTACTGGCAGTGCACATTTAGCAATTATTTGTTGATTTTTTTAAAACATTATTTAAAAGTTATTAAACCTCTGTTGTAGTAAGCTTCACAGTACTCTCTATTTCTAGGCTCCACATTGCTGATCCTGGCTTCTTGGATGCTATTCTTGGTTTATGGCTATGGTGTCAGGGAGATACCTGAGAGGTGATAAACTAGTAGGAGGTCTTGGGACACTTGAGTTTAGTTTGGAAACCTTTTCATCCTTCTCTTTGCTGCCCTTGTTCCAAATCTGACTCTTTCACAAGTCCTTACTCGCTTTTGGAGTGATGAGTTATATTTTGTTGTTCCTCTCTTCTGAGCTCACAGATTGCCTTGTGATATTCCAACTTTATTTTCCAAGCTCCTGTCAGCTTTAGTCCAGATAGATGATCACCTTTTGGCTTTTTAACTTAGGTAATAATTGTCTTCCTTTGATTATCCTTGCATACCTTTTAGAGGTGTGACTGTTCGGTAGTGTGCAGATATTGTTAGGGATAGTACTCATAAGCCTGGGAATACTCTAGCCAAATAGCCCATTCTGGGGCAGTGTCTGATGTCTGACAGCTTACATGATTTGTCTGTCCTTAGCAGATGTGTATTCCGTTTCAGAGAAACTGGTCTTATCATGGGGAATTGCTTGTGAAGTTTTTAGCTTTTTCATGCTGCGAACATTTCTAGCACTTCTACCATCAGTCCTACCTTGGAAACTGTTGGACTGTTCTTTTGGCCCATTTTAAGTAGAATGGACTAGAGGATCCTCTCATCTCTCAGGAGTGAATGACGTTAACTTCCTGTTACCCCTCTTTTCTTATAGGACGCAGGGGCTGGGCTTCTTGCTGCTGCCATGATTGCTGTAGTTCCTGGGTATATCTCCCGATCTGTGGCTGGCTCCTACGATAATGAAGGTAAGGCTTGAAATGCTGAAGATGATCTGTTCATCTCATTATTCAGTAGATCTTGAGGAAGTGCAGTAGAATCTGAGTTCGTATCTGATGTTTGGCAATAGCAAAAACGGCATCTGGATGAGATTACAAATGGGAGGAAGGGACCTCAGACAAATTTATAATCTCTCTGTCATTTCCTCCAGAAAGGTAGCTGGTAATTTTCCTTATGTAAGGCCTTTTGCTTTTCTCTGTATTCATAAAAGTAGAGTTGGTTTAGTGTTGAATGTTACTAATATTTTAACATTGTAATCATTTGCTTTGTTTTCTAGATAAGAGAAATGAATATTTTTTTAAAAGATTTTATTATTATTATACATTTTTTATTTTTTTAATTTAATTTTTTAAAAAAGATTTTATTTATTTATTTGAAAGACAGAGATCACAAATAGGCACGCAGAGAGAGAGGGGGAAGCAGGCTCCCCATGGAGCAGAGAGCCCGATGTGGGGCTCGATCCCAGGGCTCTGGGATCATGACCTGAGCCGAAGGCAGAGGCTTAACCCACTGAGCCACCCAGGCGCCCTTAATTTAATTTTTTAAAAAGATTTTATTTATTTGTCAGAGAGAGAGAGCATACAAGCAGGCAGAGTGTCAGGCAGAGGCAGAGAGAGAAGCAGGTTCCCCTCTGAGCAAGGAGCCCGATGTGGGACTCTGTCCCAAGACCCTAGGATCATGACCTAAGCTGAAGGCAGCGGCTCAATGAACTAAGCCACCCAGGCGTCCTTATTATATATATTTTAAAAGATTTTATTATTTATTTGAGAGAGTGAGAGAGAACATGAGTGGTGCGGAGGCACAGAGGAGAAGGGAGAAGCAGACTGCCTGCTGAGCATGGAGCCTGATGCAGGGCTTGATCCCAGTACTCTGGGATCATGACCTGAGCCAAAGGCAGATGCTTAACTAACTGAGCTAGCCAGGTGCCCTAAGAAATGGATATTCTTTTTTTTTTTTTAAGATTTTATTTATTTATTTGATACAGAGAGAATGGACAAGCAAGGGGGAGGGTCAGAGGGTGAAGGTGCCTGATGTGGGGCTCGATCCCAGGACCCTGGGATCATGACCTGAGCCGAGGCAGACCCTTAACCACCTGAGCCAACTAGGCACCCCCAGAATAGTGTTCTTTTTTTTTTTTTTTTTAAAGATTTTATTTATTTATTTACTTGAGAGAGAATGAGTGAGATAGAGCATGAGAGAGGAGAAGGTCAGAGGGAGAAGCAGACTCCCCAAGGAGCTGGGAGCCCGATGCGGGACTCGATCCTGGAAGTCCAGGATCATGACCTGAGCCGAAGGCAGTTGCTCAACCAACTGAGCCACCCAGGCGCCCCAGAATAGTGTTCTTAAACATTGTGCCAGTATGACCTTTTATTGAATTGTTACTCTGTTCTTTCTGCAGGGATTGCCATCTTTTGCATGCTACTCACCTACTACATGTGGATCAAAGCAGTAAAGACTGGTTCCATCTATTGGGCGGCCAAGTGTGCCCTTGCTTATTTCTACATGGTAACTTTTCACTCCTTTCTTCCACGAGTGTCTCTGTTGGGATCAACTGATAGAAACTGGAAATAGCTCTTGGGCTTTGAGACCATGGATTAGAGGCTAGAAGTCTTTATTGTCTCTTGTGTCCCTACAAAGCCCAATCCAGGGCAGGTGTGGATATCCATCCATTGTGTAATAGCAAGGTAGAGATAATGTTTTTAATTTTTAAAATTCTCCAGATACCATATGTCCTATGGGTACATATTGGTTTTATTTTTTCCTGTTCAGTCTTACGTGTTCTCTTAGACTTCTCTTAACTGCTTTTACTTGCTATGAATCCTTAAATCCTCCCTATAACATTATAATGGATTGCATCTGGATTAACCCTGAGGGTTAGGTACTTCTTTTGTGATCATGATGGCAGGAGGCATAGAGAATAGGGGATTGAGTTACAGTAATAGGTGTGAATTTGATTTTCCTATGTAAAGATGTCAGTTAAACTCTTTAAGCCACTTGGCATAAATGAAGTTTATAGTTACTGTAAAGAGATGTTCTTTGTAAGGTCACAGAAAATATCTGAAGTTATAGTGGGGGCCTGAGGAGGAGTACTGAGAGGAACTGTTCTTTTTTTTCCTGTCATAGGTCTCTTCATGGGGAGGTTATGTGTTCTTGATCAACTTGATCCCTCTTCATGTACTGGTGCTGATGCTCACAGGACGTTTCTCCCATCGGATCTACGTGGCCTATTGTACTGTTTACTGCCTGGGCACCATTCTTTCCATGCAGATCTCCTTTGTGGGTTTTCAGGTGAGCCCTAGACTGAGTAGAGTTTTTAATCTTCTTCTATGTTCTCTAAACAGCTCCAACTAGCTTGATTTATCTTGGATTCTGATGAAGAGAGTAAGACTTATTCAGAGTCTAACCTTGGACTGTTGTGTTAACTGAAGCAACAGAATCATTGGTCATTAAAGCCTGCTTCCAGGGTACCTGGGTGGCTCAGTGGGTTAAGCCTCTGCCTTCGGCTCAGGTCATGATCTCAGGGTCCTGGGATCGAGTCCCGCATCGGGCTCTCTGCTCAGCGGGGAGACTGCTCCCCTCACCCTCTGCCTGCCTCTCTGCTTACTTGTGATCTCTCTCTCTCTGTCAAATAAATAAATAAAAATTAGAAAAAGAAAAGTCTGTTTCCAGGGTGCGTTAAGATTTGTTGCATGAAGTTAGAATTGAATGACTGTTAATTTGGCTTAGGTTTGTTGGAAGAGAGACATTTTGAGCTGAGTTGATAAAAATGCAAAGTTATTTCCAGTCCTTTTTTTTTTTTTTTAAAGATTTTATTTATTTATTTGACAGAGACCACAAGTAGGCAGAGAGACAGGCAGAGAGAGAGAGGGGGAAGCAAGCTCCCTGCTGGGCAGAAAGCCCGATGCGGGGCTCAATCCCAGGACCCAGAAATGATGACCTGAGCCAAAGGCAGAGGCTTCAACCCACTGAGCCACCCAGGCGCCCCTTTCCAGTACTTTTTAATGTTGATGAGTCCCTGTATTAGTAATGACCCCTGAACTTCTTGATGGGGCCTGTGTTAAAGTCCTTTAGGAAGCAGAACACAGAAGTTTAAACCACATTACTCATAGTGTTAAGAGACAACTGTGAAACCAAAGAATTAAGTGGTGTGTTTAATTTCTCATGTAAAATTATTATTTTTTTTTTTTTAAAGATTTTATTTATTTATTTGTTAGAGAGAGAGAGAGAATGAGCACAGGCAGACAGAGTGGCAGGCAGAGGCAGAGGGAGAAGCATGCTCCCTGCCAAGCAAGGAGCCTGATGTGGGACTCGATCCCAGGACGCTGGGATCATGAACTGAGCCAAAGGCAGCTGCTTAACCAACTGAGCCACCCAGGCGTCCCTTCTCATGTAAAATTCTGATAGAAATGGGACTCTTATTCAGAGGTCAGCAGTGTTTTCCTTACTGATCACCTGCTGTATGCAGTTTGCTAATCAGTGAAATATAAAAATTAAAAATATAGTCCTGGTCCTTAAGGGAGTTATAGTCTTGCAGGAAAGGAAATATAGGCAGATGTCTATATTTGGTAATATAACAATTCTGGAAATGTAATTCCTGGACCAGCAGCATCTGGGAACTTGTTAGAAATGCAAATTGTGGGGGCAGCTGGCTGACTCAGTAGAGCATGCCACTTGAAGATCTTGGGATTGTGAGTTTGAGCCCTATGTTGGGTATAGAGATTACAAAAAAATAATAATAATTTCAGTATTCTGAAGAAGCAAATTAACTCCAATTTTTTTATTAAAAACATAAATTCTGGGGCTGATCAGAGACCCATTGAATTAAACTCTAGATGAGGACTCCACAGTCTGTCTTTTTTTTTTTTTCCACAGTCTGTCTTAATACTCTCTCTTCTTTGCTCTCCCCATGATTATGGTGCTCACTAGTTTGAGAACCATTGATCTAAGCAAAGAAAGAATTAGTAAGTAATGGAAGAGATCTAAAGTGCATTGAACATAGAGGGGAATAATGGATTTCAGTTTGGCAGATTAGGAGGAAGTGGTATTTGCATTGGGCCTTGAGTGATGAGAATTTCTGTGAATGCAAATTTTAGAAAAATGAGAAAATTGCTATCTAGGCTAAAGAAATAGCCCGAGCAAAGGCCAGAGGTATAATACTGATAACATGTGGCATGCTTTGGAAGACTCCAGGTACTCCTTGGAAAATGCGGTGGGCGAATTAGACCCTTCCCTCCACTGGCTAAATCCTCTGAGCCTCAGAACTCATTTGACTCTTTGTTTGGTCCAAACTAGGTCAGGATAATTCGGTCTAGGCTGGATCCAGTGCTTTTCAGCATTGTCATATATATGCTTTTACCTACAGCCCGTCCTTTCATCAGAGCACATGGCAGCCTTTGGGGTCTTTGGTCTCTGCCAGATCCATGCCTTCGTGGATTATCTGCGCAGCAAGTTGAATCCACAGCAGTTTGAAGTTCTTTTCCGAAGTGTCATCTCCCTGGTAGGCTTTGTCCTTCTCACCATGGGAGCTCTCCTCATGCTGACAGGTAGGGAAGGCTCACAGCTTGTGTGAATGGGTATGGAGCATGTAGTAAACTTCAAAAATATGGGTTATTTCTTGACCACAGAAAGATTCATTCTTTTCCTCCCAAGATTATAAAGTTCTGCTTCCTCACATTCAGTCCACTTGTCAGCCCAGTGTTTGGATTCTGTGTAGAATGTCTTGTTAGAGTAGCTCTTAATGTCAGAAACACACTTGGTAAAAGGACTGTATCTCACCTTGCTAGTTTTTCTTCTCTCTTTTTTTTTTTCTTCCTTCTTGGTAGGGTGGGAAAGATCAACACCACTGGCCATATCCTGCAAACATGGCTTTGTCTAATCCCATGGGCACTAACCCATGGCTGTTTAGCATGCCACGTTTTCCTCACTTCTGAGCTGATCTGATACTGCCCATGTCTCTGTATTGTCTACTTCGGAGCAGCACTGGAGGATGGAGCTGACTTAGTTTATAGAGTTGGCCATGGTTGCCAAATTTGACCTAAAACCCTTGGAGGAAGCACTTTTGCCTCCCATCTCTGAGTTTTTGTATAGCCTGATTTTACTTTGCTAGCTGTGCTGACAAAAAGTACTCTCAACTTTGAAAGAAAGGATGGAATGAAATTCTCAAATTATTGATGGTATTTTAACAAAAACCAAAGTACTCTCAACTTTGAAAGAAAGGATGGAATGAAATTCTGAAAGTAATGATGGCATTTTAACAAAAACCTAATCATTCTCTGTCTCAGAGACGCTTATTAAAATGGAAAATTGTGATTAATTAGGATCAGAGGTTATTTTGTTTCAGGAATGATTGTGAAACGTTTGTTGCTTCTTTGCTGCCAGGAAAAATATCTCCCTGGACGGGTCGTTTCTACTCACTGCTGGATCCTTCTTATGCTAAGAACAACATCCCCATCATTGCTTCTGTGTCTGAACATCAGCCCACGACCTGGTCCTCATACTATTTTGATCTGCAGCTTCTGGTTTTCATGTTTCCAGGTCTGTCTGCCTTGTTCTGAGGTGGCCTTCTTTTGTAAGAAACACTATTTGATTTAAATAAGTAAATTACCCTCATCCTTGTGTTTTGTTGTTTCTGTTTTTTCCCTTTTACCCTATGCCATGCAAAGGATGGCTAAGCATTTTTCTAATATTTGAGGCAGAGTAGAAGTCAGAAGTTGAACGGTTAGAGATGCTGGCAAGTTCAGAGCCTCATAGTTTTCTGTTCATTTGTGTTATAAGTTAAAATTCAGCTTGAATTTGGATTCAGGTTTCGGTTTTGTTTTTTGTTTTTTTTTTAAATTTATTTATTTGTCAGATAGAGAGCACAGGAGCGAGCACAGGCAGACAGAGTGGCAGGCAGAGGCAGAGGGAGAAGCAGGCTCCCTGCCGAGCAAGGAGCCCGATGTGGGACTCGATCCCAGGACGCTGGGATCATGACCTGAGCCGAAGGCAGCCGCTTAACCAACTGAGCCACCCAGGCGTCCCTTGGTTTTGGTTTTTGAGTACTTTCAGTGTACCTCTCTCTCCCATCCCCTATCCATGACTCTTCCCTGTTTATTCCTTAGCAGTACTGAAGTTTGAGAATAGGCATGGCTGATTGTAAAGACTCAGCTATTTATCTTCTAGCCAGTCCAGATATGTTTTTGGATTTACTAGAGGTGGGGTGCTTCCTTCTTTTTTTGTTTCTTTTTTTTTTTTAAGATTTATTTATTTGACAGATGTAGATCACAAGTAGGCAGAGAGGCAGGCAGAGAGAAAAGAGAGGAGGAAGCAGGCTCCCTGCTGAGCAGAGAGCCTGATTTGGGGCTCGATCCCAGGACCCTGGGACCCGAGCTGAAGGCAGAGGCTTTAACCCACTGAGCCACCCAGGTCCCTCTTTTTTTCTTTTTAAAGTAATATAACTTCTATTTTTTTTCTTAGAAAATTAAGTTGTCTATTGTAAAAAATATAGACAAGTTTAAAAGCAGTAAAAATTTCAGTTCTCACCACATACCTATTGCTACTGTTAACATTTTGATGTATAGTCATCCAGTTATTTATTTTAGGGTTGTTGTTTTTTTTTTATGCAAGATTTTATTTGAGAGAGAGAGAGCACAAGCTAGGTGAGGGGCAAAGAGAGAAGCAGACTCCCGGCTGAGCAGGAGCGTTATGCAAGGCTTGATCCTGGGACCCTGGGATCATGACCTTAACCGATTGAGCTGTCCAGGCACCCCTTAGGTTTTTTTTTTTAATTAAAAATTTTTTTTTTTTAGTAATCTCTGCACACAGCATGGGGCTCAAACCCATGACCCCGAGATCCAGTGTCACATGCTCTTCTGACTGAGCCAGCCAGGCCCCCCTCATCCAGTTAATTTACTGAATAAAAATGAGATGATAAAGTTTTTCCCCAATTGTTTTCATTTTATAGAGATTCATAATTTCTGTTATTTAGTATTATTTTAGAGATTGATATTTAACTGTATTATTATTTTTTAAAATTTTTTTTATTTTTTTTTAAAGATTTTATTTATTTATTTGTTAGAGAGAGAGAGAGAGAGCATGAGCACAGGCATACAGAGAGGCAGGCAGAGGCAGAGGGAGAAGCAGGCTCCCCGCCGAGCAAGGAGCCGGATGTGGGACTCGATCCCAGGACCCTGGGATCATGACCTGAGCCGAAGGCAGCCGCTTAACCAACTGAGCCACCCAGGCGTCCCTATTATTTGTTTTTTTAAGTACAGAGATATGTAAGAAGGCAAATGGTCCATAGTATCTTGCAGCAATATTTTAATTGATGTATTGTATTCTATTATATAAATATACTATAAAAATTAGATCTTTTATGTTGGATATTAGGTGTTTCTGACTTTTTGCTATTTTAAAGAGTTTTGTAGTAAGCATCCTTGCGTGTGTCTATTATTATTTATTGTAGCTGCTTATTCCTTTTTATTTTTACTTTTGTAGTTGGTCTCTATTACTGCTTTAGCAACCTATCTGATGCCCGGATTTTCATCATCATGTATGGTGTGACCAGCATGTACTTTTCGGCCGTCATGGTGAGGAATGCCCTTGGTCTTAGCAACATCCTTGCGCCTGACTCTGAGGTTCATGGCAGGATTCAGAATGTACTGATGACTGTGCACATGCTTTCCTCAGAGCGTTTGAGGGGCTGAGTTGTAAAGCTGCTCACTGTTGCTGCTCCTTCTCAAGGGTGTATAATGGACTGATACACTCTTGTTATGGGGCCCGGCATTCTTGGCTTCATAACCTTGTGTCAGGAAAGGGTACATATACTCTGTTGAAGAAAGTGACTGTGGGCAGGTTTCTTCCCCTCTCTTCCTGTGTGTCTTGAGAAAAAAGTGTTGATATTTTCCCCTTAAAGCCTTGGGAAGATTGTCAAGTGTTAGATTGTTGAAAGCAGAGATATTTTATATATTGTAGTAAAACAGTGTTTCTTAAACCATAGTTAAATACATACTTTAACATACCATTATTTGGGACACATATACATATATAACTGAAAACAGTTTAAGAAATACATACATCTACTATAGATATATCAAGTATTTTCTTGTCTTTTTTTATTGAGAAATCATGTTTGTTGAAAACAACTGAACTGATGTCATGATGGGTTGAAATTTGTAATTTGTAAAACTCCGGTTAGACTGTTTTTGTTTGCTTCCTGTCTCTTACAGGTGCGTCTTATGCTAGTGTTGGCACCTGTTATGTGCATTCTTTCTGGCATTGGAGTCTCCCAAGTGCTGTCCACTTACATGAAGAATTTGGACATAAGTCGTCCAGACAAGAAGAGCAAGAAGCAACAGGATTCCACTTACCCTATTAAGAATGAAGTGAGAATTAAGCAACACTAAGAATAGGCTTGGGAAATTCTGTGTGTGTGTGTGTGTGTGTGTGTGTGTGTATGTATTTTTTGAGTGAGGAAATAGAGTATTGTCATAGTGGTCAGAGTGAACTTGTATAGCCCCTGACTTGTTTTGCTTCATTTCATCTATATTGTATATAAGAAGCTGTTCTGAGTTGTTTAAATCTAATTTGCTTTACAACACAATTCTTCCTTGTTTAGGTGGCAAGTGGGATGATACTGGTCATGGCTTTCTTTCTCATTACCTACACCTTTCATTCAACCTGGGTGACCAGTGAGGCCTACTCTTCTCCCTCCATTGTGCTGTCTGCCCGTGGTGGGGATGGCAGTAGGATCATCTTTGATGACTTTCGAGAAGCTTACTATTGGCTTCGTCACAATACTCCAGAGGTAAAAATTTGGGAGGAGTTGGATTGAGGGGCATGGGGAAGTGGGAGACATTTACTGTGATAGTGAATCATATAGCTTTTAGATGGATAGAAAACCTGGAGAAATCAAACTATAGAACCCTGGTGTTAAACGAGCCCTAACAGTCAGCCTCCATTCAATTCAGGACTTTTTCTGTATCCTTGCTGGTGTAATCATCTACACTCTTGACAGCGAGGTGATTTTATCATGAGGTACCCCACCCTAATTGTAAAAGAAATCAGGAAATAGAAGCAAGAAAAAAAGGTAACAAATTTTCCATTAAGTCATCACCTGATGATAAGCACTTTTAACATTTTGGTTTATACCTTTTGAGAATCTGAAGTGATTTTCTTTGCAGAGCTATTAGGAATAACCCTTCTGAGTTAGACTGTTAATCAAAGCTATAAGAATTTTTAAACTCTTGTCCATTATATTCTGTGGTTTATATTCCCCCCAGTCTTGGTATTAACTGCTTTTTGTGTATTGTTAAAGATTATTTACTTAATATAATTACCTCATGACACCAGATTATTTGGAAATATTACACAGTCCTCTATACCTTCCATCCTATTATGCTTGTTTATATAAGGTGATCTGAGATGAAAGTATTGGGAATGTTGGATTATATAATTTGCGCTGAGATTTCATGATTATATTATAAATGTAGGACCAAGTGCCAAGATTTATTTTCTGGCTAGGCATTGCTTCACTTACTATCAGATGCCCTTCCAGGTCTTCTCTTATATTTGATTTTTGGAGGCAGCAAGCTTATTTTCATTTCCCATTCTTTTTTCAGGATGCGAAGGTCATGTCATGGTGGGATTATGGCTACCAAATTACGGCTATGGCAAATCGGACAATTTTAGTGGACAATAACACATGGAATAATACCCATATTTCTCGAGTAGGGCAGGTAAGATGAAGGAATCATTTGAATGTTTGGCGCACAGGGTCTAGTCGGGAATATTTCTCTATAAGGGATTACGTGATTTGGGATTTTGCTCTGAGAAATGCGCATCTATTTTTCTAGGCAATGGCATCCACAGAAGAAAAAGCCTATGAGATCATGAGGGAGCTTGATGTTAGCTATGTGCTAGTCATTTTTGGAGGCCTTACTGGGTATTCCTCTGATGGTATGTACTTGATTCTATTTCTGACTACAGGTCATAGATGCTAAGAAAACTAGATGAATCTCCAATTTTTCTGTTTTTTGTTTTTTTTTTTTTTACTAATATCACATATTGGTTGGGGAAGTTCCTAAGTATTTGCAGCTTTAGGGTTTATATATTTTTTTTTTTTTTTGCAACAAGTAAGAGGTAAAAGTAAAAATTCTCATATAGGTTTGGCATGCTATAATTGTCTAAAGACCTAGGGATAGTTCCACAACCAGTAAACAAAGAACATAAAGCTTAATTAGCTTAACCTTTTGTGGTGTTCACTTCACAGTTTGTATAAATCAAACAAAAAGTAATAGCAAAGCAAAATACAATGTGAAAAAATAAAACATAAAGCATTTGACAGTGAACTTAAGAATTAGCATTTTTAATGGGTTTAAGCCATAGATTTCATATGCCAGTTTAAAATATTTCATATTTATATGTGTGTGTGTGTGTGTGTGTGTGTGTGTGTATGGCATATATTACCATGGTCTCTATGATTAATAGTAAAACCGTATTTTTAGAAGACTTGTCAAAAGTGTGGTTCTCTCCCTTAAAACAACTTAAAAAAAACTAAAGCAATTCCTTATTTTATACTTGAAAGTGTTGAATACTTTTGAAGGTTTATAATGAAAAATGGTAGCTACTACCCAGTCCCCAAACCTAAACTCCCTATGATATGTTTCCAGAGGCAATGATTTCTTCAGTTGTTTCTTCTCATACTTATGTTCATATTTCTTTTTTTTGTTTTGTTTTCTTTTTAATTTTTATTTATTTGTCAGATAGAGAGCGAATGAGCGAGCACAGGCAGACAGAAAGGCAGGCAGAGGCAGAGGGAGAAGCAGGCTCCCTGCCGAGCAAGGAGCCCAATGTGGGACTCAATCCCAGGACGCTGGGATCATGACCTGAGCTGAAGGCAGCAGCTTAACCAACTGAGCCACCCAGGCGTCCCTATGTTCATATTTCTAAAAATATATATGTTCCTCTATTATTTTAGATATGCTGTATCCACTTCGAATTTTAGAGAAGAAATTTCCTTCTTTTTATTACTCCCATTTCCTCCTTTTCCACTTGATTCTTCTTAGTGGGGTCAATTTTTAATTTCTGGTTAAACCCAGATGGAGTATTTCCAAAATTGTGACTGTGTAAACACTCATTGCTGAGTCAACCATATCATGGTTACATTCTTACCTAGAAGAATGCATTTTGTTTTCCTGCGTTTAATAACTACCTCATATTTTTATCTTAATTTTCTTCGAATACTGCTTCTTAGAGATGTTTAAATTTTAGATTATATGTCTCTATATATACTACATATAAAGTGCCAAGTATAACGTTTAAAGACTGATCTCCATTTGTGTCTTTTTTTTTTTTTAAGATTTTATTGATTTATTTATTTGACAGATCACAAGTAGTCAGAGAGGCAGGCAGAGAGAGAGGAGGAAGCATGCAGAGCAAAGAGCCGATGCGGGGCTCGATCCCAGGACCCTGGGATTATGACCTGAGCTGAAGGCAGAGGCTTTAACCCACTGAGCCACCCAGGCACCCCTCCATTTGTGTCTTGTATAAGCACAGGAAGAATGATGATAGCAGGGACATGTGTCCACATACTTGAACTTTAACAATTGTATCAGCACTGTTTGTGTGTAATCATTTTATAGGTTTTCTAATAATCACAATATAGCCAAATACTACAGAAAATATTTGTGTATGTATATGTGTATATGTATTTTTATATATGTGAATATACATAGTATATGTGGTAATATATACTATGTATATATTAGGATAGGTAATTTCTCAAAATCTTAGCACTAACCACTGTTAAATAACTGCTTTCAGTTAGTCAACCTTTTATTGCCTACGGAGTTGCACAGAAGTATGTTTCATGCTGGCAGAAAAATGAATGTCATTATTTGGATAATATTGTAAATTTTTTCTGTGAAATTAAGGAAAGTAGCACATGAGACACTTGACAAAGTAACTTAAAGTGAAAAGAAAGTGCTAAGATGAAGAGGTTTCAATTACACAAATTTTAAAGTAAACTTTGCTTTGAACATTTTAAAAAATGCAGATATTGTAAATATATAGTATGGTCAGTTTTCACAAGGGAAACATATCCATGTAACTAGCGCCCAGATCAAGAAACATTACATTACTCGTGTCCTAGAATTCTTCCTACATCATGCATCTGTCCACCCCCACCGTCCAGTCTTCTAAGGATGACCACTGTCTTGGCTTCTAATGCCATTTGTTTGTTTTTTAAACAGATTTATTGAAGCATTTTAACATATTTTATGCTGCATATATTTAAATATGTAATTTGGTAAGTTTTGACATAGATATATACATATTTAGGTAGTTTTGCCTGTTTTTGAACTTTATAAATGGGGTAGTACAATATACACTCTTTGTTTCTGGCTTTTTTGATCAGTGTTGTAAGTTTCATTCATGTTACAGGTCATAATTTCTTAATTCTCAGGGCTCAGCTAATTCTCAACCAGTTGAGTGGCTCAGTTGGTTAGATGTTTGCCTTTTGCTTAGGTCACGATCCTGGAATCCCGGGGATTGGGCTCTGTGCTCGGCAGGGAGTCTGCTGCTCCCTCTGCCCTTCATCCTGCTCTCTCTCTCTCTCTCAAGTAAATAAATAAGATCTTTAAAAAAAATTCTTTTTTTTTTTTTTAAGATTTTATTTATTTATGTCAGACAGAGAGCAAGAGCGAGCACAGGCAGAGTGGCAGGCAGAGGCAGAGGGAGAAGCAGGCTCCCTGCTGAGCAAGGAGCCCGATGTGGGACTCGATCCCAGGACGCTGGGATCATGACCTGAGCCGAAGGCAGCCGCTTAACCAACTGAGCCACCCAGGCGTCCCTAAAAAAAATTCTTAATTCTCATTCCTGTGTAGTATTCTGTTGTGTGAGTATAGCATAATATGTGCATTTTATTTTTTATTTTTAAAAAGTATTTATTTGAGAGAGAGAGCGTGCATGCTCTTGTGTGCACAAGGGATGGGGACAGAAGCAGAGGGAGAAGGAGACTCCCCACTGAGTAAGGAGCCCAGTATGGGACTCCATCCCAGGATGCTGGGTTTATAACCAAGCCAAAGGCAGATGCTTAACTAACCGAGCCACCCAAGTGCCCCAATGTATGCATTTTAGTGTTGAT
The DNA here is from genome assembly GCA_003697995.1 of Taxidea taxus jeffersonii. Lineage (NCBI taxonomy): Eukaryota > Metazoa > Chordata > Mammalia > Carnivora > Mustelidae > Taxidea > Taxidea taxus. The sequence goes on from RCUC01166190.1 coordinate 45,410, forward strand.
GGGTTCAGTTTGGCACTGTCACAAATGATGCTCTTGTGAACATTATTGTGCTTGCCTTCTGGTGAACATATATATAATGTTAATAAAGAATGGAATTGCTAGTTGAGAAGGAATATATGTTTTCAGTTTTAATAGGTACTGGCAAAGAGATTTCTATAGTGGTAGTACCAATTTACATTCCTACCAGCAGTGTCTGAAATTCTTGGTTGCTTTGCATTCTTACCGAACACTCAATATTACAAGTAAATCTTTTTCCTTTGCACCTGTATGTGATGGTAATACTGATGTTCTAATGAAGGTGGAGAAACTTTTCCTAAATAATCACTTGGTTATGAGGACTATAAAAATGTGATGATCGGTGATTTAGTTAGGTCAAATTGATGCATAATTGTGAGAATGATAGCATTGGTTAAGTTTATGTAAAGAAAGACTCAGAAAGAAAACCTTAACAGAGAAAAGCTTTCTGTGGACATTGTGCTATGTTTTTGAATTGCTGAAAGAGTAGTGATTTGACAATTTCTCTGATCTATATATAGAAGCTAGACTTGAAAAAAATTAGATTAAAAAAGAACACTGTCTTTATCTAAATTTGTGAAAATCATGAAAGAATTACTGTTTTATTTTCCCATATTGAATTTATTTCTCAAGCTCAAATTATTGGGCTGCATTAGTTGGAATTCTGAAAAACTCAAGAGCTATTGTATGATGAAAAGGAGTGAACCCAAAATCCAAAGAGTGTTGCTATTATTGTTATTATTTAAACATGGTAATAACATTCTAGCTCATGCCTTCTGTGAGTACTTTTTAACATCTTAAAGTAGCTTCTCGGGGTGCCTGGGTGGCTCAGTTGGTTAGGCAACTGCCTTCAGCTTGGGTCGTGATCCCAGGGTCCTGGGATCAAGCCCTGTATCGGGCTCCCCGCTCAGTGGGGATGCTTGTGCTCTCTCATTCTCTCTCTGTCAAATAAATAAATAAAATCTTTTTTTTTTTTTAAGATTTTATTTTATTTATTTGACAGAGAGAGATCACAAGTAGGCAGAGAGGCAGGCAGAGAGATAGGAGGAAGCAGGCTCCCCGCTGAGCAGAGAGCACAATGTGGGGCTCGATCCCAGGACCCTGGGATCATGACCTGAACTGAAAGCAGAGGCCTTAACCCACTGAGCCACCCAGGCGCCCCAGTAAAGTGGTTTTTTAAAAAGCATCCAAAACTTGGGCCCTGAAGATGATTCTAAAATGTTTTGAGCATTTTTTAAAAAAGATTTTATTCATCTGTTTGAGAGAGAGACAGAGAGAGCACAAGCAGGAGGAGGGGCAGAGGGAGATAAACGCGCAGACTGAGCAGGAAGCCCCAGTCACAGGACTCTGAGATCATGCCAGCCAAGTTAGATGCTTAACTGACTGAGCCACCCAGGCACCCCTCTTTGGAGCACTTTTATGCTATGTGATACCAGTTCCAAAAACAACATTTTCTAAAGTTAAAGTTAACAGGCACTTAGGTATAAAAATTGTATTGCATTTATTTGTTTTTTTTTTAAAAGATTTTATTTATTCATTTGAGAGAGAGCGAAAGAGAGCACAAGCAGGGGAGTGGCAGAGGGAGAGGAAGGAACAGGCTCCCCACTGAGCAAGGAGCCTGATGTAGGCTTGATCATAGGACCTTGGGATCATGACCTGAGCCAAAGGCACACGCTTAATGACTGAGCCACCCAGGCACCCCTAAATTTTTTTTTCCTTCTGATGAGAATTTTTAAAATCTCTTAGCAACTTCAAATATATAATGTAGTATTCTTAACTATAATCATCATGTTGTATATTATATGTCTAGAAATTATTAATCTTATAACTAGAAGTTTATCACCTTTGACCACCTTCACCCAGTTTCCCTTACCCCCCCCAATCCCAGCCTGTGGAAACCACAATTCTGGTTTCTGTTTCTGAGTTTGTTTGTTTGTTTTAATTCCACATATAAATGAGATCATACAGTATTTGTCTTTCGCTATTTATTTCACTTAGCATAATGCTCTCAGGACCCATCCACATGTTGCAAATGGCAGGATTTCCTTTTTTTTCCTATGGCTGAATGGTATTCCATGTCACGTATGTGAGGTAAATTTGTAGTTGTATTTTTAATTTTTTGAAGAACCTATAGTGGTTGTATCAATTTATGTGCCCCCCAGCAGTGTACAAGGTTTCCCCTTTTTCCACATCCTTGGCATTTACTATCTCTTGTTTTTTCTAGCAGGTATGAGGTGATATCTCACTGTGATTTTGATTTGTCTTTCCCTAATGATTAGTGATGTTGAGCACTTTTTCATGTATGTGTTGGCCATCTGAATATCTCTGAGAAAATATCTATTAAGGTCCTTTGCCCATTTTTTAAAAAATATTTTATTTATTTATTTGACAGACAGAGATCACAAGTAGGCAGAGAGACAGGCAGAGAGAAGGAGGGGGAAGCAGGCTCCCTGCTGAGCAGAGAGCCCGATGTGGGGTTCAATCCCAGGACTCTGAGATCATGACCTGAGCCAAAGGCAGGGGCTTTAACCCACTGAGTCACCCAGGCGCCCACCTTTGCCCATTTTTAATCAGGTTATTTGGGAGTTTTGTTATTGGGTTGTAGGAGTTCCTTATATATGTTGGCTATTAATCTCCTGTGTTAATACATGGTTTGCAAATATTTTCTCCCATTCCATAGGTCACCTTTTCATGTTGCTGATGGTTTCTTTTGCTGTGTACTCTTCCATTCTTACAGCTTGTCAGGTTTTTGCTTCAGACATAACTTTTAGGAAACTACAATCTCGGTACTCCAGGATAGTTCAGTTGATGCTCTCTGGTGTTTTGTTTTTGGTTCTTTTTCTCTGTGTGATCTAGGTAAGTGTCTGTGCCTCTGTTTTCCATTAGTAAGATGGAGGTAAGAATGCAGACGCTACACTACATGAGGAAAGCAATATTATATATATGGAATGCTTACTTTGTGACAAGTGATATACTAAGTGCTGTACATGCTCTTACTCATTACCCTTTTGTTGTATGTATTCTTGTTTCTCTATCTCAAGTTCAAGAGAGGTTAAGTAACTTGTTCAAAGTCACCCACCTGGAATTGGCAATGCTAAAATTCAAACCCAGGCTGTTTGGATCCACAGTCTGTTCTTAAGCACTGAGATATCCCCTGGAACCCTTTGCCTTGGTGCAGTAGGAACCTTTCTTCCTACAGATCAATAATACTTTTTATACTAACCATCCATTTCCCTAAGGCTTGTGGAGAATATTCAGAGAGTGACATTCTAAGAGAGATAACTTGAGTTGCTGGTGGTGTCAGTATTTATGGACCCTGGTAGTGTGGTTGACATAGAAATTTTGACCTCTCATAGATATGTTTTGGAGGTTTGTAATTTTACAACTGTAGGTCAAGAAGGTAGCATGTGGGGCGCCTGGGTGGCTCAGTGGGTTGAGGCTTCTGCCTTTGGCTCAGGTCGTGGTCCCAGGGTCCTGGGATCGAGCCCTGCATTGGGCTCTCTGCTCCGTGGGGAGCCTGCTTCCTCCTCTCTCTGCCTGCCTCTCTGCCTACTTGTGATCTCTGTCTGTCAACTAAATAAAATAAAATCTTTAAAAAAAAAAAAAGAAGAAGGCATGTTAGTTCTGATAAAGTTGCTACTTTCTAGGTCTGTGCTGTCTGATAGAAATATAATGGGAGTCACATATGTTGTTTTAAATTTCTGTTAGTCACATCAAAATAAGTAAAAAGAAACTAAGAAATGAATTTTAATAGTTCAACTGAATATATCTAAAACATCATTATTTAACCAAGATATTTTACTTAACTTTGTTTTGTTTTGGGACTAAGTCTTAGAAATCTAGTGTGTACTTTATACTTACCAGCCCATTTTAATTTGGATTAGCCACTTTTTTTTTTTAAGGTTTTATTTATTTATTAGTTAGAGAGAGAGAGAGCACAGGCAGACAGAGAGGCAGGCAGAGGCAGAGGGAGAAGCAGGCTCCCCACCGAGCAAGGAGCCCGATGTGGGACTCGATCCCAGGACGCTGGGATCATGACCTGAGCCGAAGGCAGCTGCTTAACCAACTGAGCCACCCAGGCGTCCCCCACTTTTTTTTTTTTTAAGATTTTTATTTATTTGAGAGAGAGGGAGGAAGGGAGACAGAGCACAAGCAGGGACAGGGCAGTGGGAGAGGGAGAAGCAGACTCCCCACTGAGCAGGGAACCTGATATGGGGCTCAATCCCAGGATTTTAGGACCGTGACCTGAGCAGAAGGCAGATGCTTAACTGAGCCACCTAGGTACTCCTGGACTGGCCATCTTTCAGGTTTCAGTAGCTACATGTGGCTGATATATACAGTTACTATATTGGACAGCTCAGACCAACTAATACTTGGGAATAATTTCTAGTGTGACTTAAGTCTGGACCAATAGCTTTCATAAGTCTTAATAATCTATAGGAAATGTAAATTTTGAGGGAAAAATTTTACCCCCACATTGTATTTCCTATTTTAAAAGACTAGCCATTTCTCATTATAAAAATATTTTGAAGGATTTTCTTAGAAATAGTGGCTTTTTCAAATATCACATCACTATGTTGTACACGTAAAACTAATATTGTATGTCAAGTGTACTTTAAAAAAAGGAAGAGGGACGCCTGGGTGGCTCAGTTGGTTAAGCAGCTGCCTTCGGCTCGGGTCATGATCCCAGCGTCCTGGGATCGAGTCCCGCATCGGGCTCCTTGCTCAGCAGGGAGCCTGCTTCTCCCTCTGCCTGCCGCTCTGTCTCCCTCTGCTCACTCTCTCTGACAAATAAAAATTAAAAAAAAAAAAAAAAAAGGAAGAAAAGAAATAATAGCTTTCATTAGGTGATTTAGCTCCAGCAAACTTTGTGACACTGCTGTTCTCTTTCTTTTTTGTAGACATCAACAAGTTTCTGTGGATGGTCCGGATTGGAGGGAGCACAGACACAGGCAAACATATTAAGGAACACGATTATTATACTCCAACTGGGGAATTCCGTGTGGACCGTGAGGGTTCTCCAGTGCTGCTCAACTGCCTTATGTACAAGATGTGTTACTACCGCTTTGGACAGGTCTACACAGAAGCCAGTGAGTGATGCATAATATTAGTAAGAACAGTAATGTTAATATGTATAGTTTTTTTCATATGCCAGACACTGCTCTGAGTGGTTTACATCTATTAACTTGTTTGATCCTTACAACAGCCCAAAACATAGATACTAATATTATTTCCATTTTATGTATGAGGAATGTGAGGTACAAATAAGGAACTTCACCTGCCCCAAATCATTTAACTAGTGACAGAGTTAGGTTAAACTCAGGCAGTCTGGCTCTAGATTCTGTGATTTTTACCCATTATATTTCACTATCTCTCAGTAAAAGGTATTGCAGTGGAGAGAGGAATGAAGGGGGGATACAGTGATATAAAGGACTTTTCATTTCTTTCAATAAATGCTCAGAGAGTAATCTGATTAGGTTAAGTCTTTGCTTCTGATTTTAATTTCTTGGTTCTGTACTAGGGACAATGCCTGTAGTGGATGCAGGCCTTTGACCTCTGATGGGTTCTTCTCTGATCCATGGAAGGGTTACTAGTGTAACACAGAGGCTTCTGGGTAGAAGGCCTCAGGAATGGAGGGTCTGGGAAATCAGCCCCCTGTCTTTTTTTGGGGGGGGGAGAATTCTTTTTTTTTTAAGGTTTTATTTGTTCATTTAACAGGGAGTGTACAAGCAGAGAGAGCACTGGGCAGAGTGGGAGGGAGAAGCAAGCTCTCCGCCGAGGCAGGAGCTGGATGTGGGACTCGATCCTAGGACCTTGGGATCATGACCCGAGCCAAAGGCAGCCACTTAACGAACTGAGCCACCAAGGCGTTCCATTTTTTTTTTTTAAACCATTTTATTTATTTGACAGAGATCACAAGTAGGTGGGGGCGGGGTGGTGGTGGTGGAAGCAGGCTCCCTGCTGAGCAGAAAGCCCGATGCAGGGCTTGATCCCAGGACTCTGAGATCATGACCTGAGCCAAAGGCAGAGGCTTTAACCCACTGAGCCACCCAGGTGCCCCAGCCCCCTGTCTTTTAGAAAACATAGCCTCCATGGACTTTTTCAAGCATCAGTTTGGAGAGGACTTGAGTCAGGGTGACACTTGATTTGTTCTAACTACCTGAGGTCTTTTTATGTAGGCCCTACTCTCTAAACAAACTTGAGACGGAGAAATAACATTCCAGTTAGTAGATGATTTACCAGATTGATTTATTCTTTCCTTAGGAAATCAGCACTGTAGAAAGAAGTGTTTCTCCTTATATTTGTCCCTTTCTAGAGCGTCCACCAGGCTTTGACCGTGTCCGGAATGCTGAGATTGGGAATAAAGACTTTGAACTTGATGTCCTGGAGGAAGCATATACCACAGAACACTGGCTAGTCAGGATATATAAGGTGAGCTGATGCTACACTCAAAAAGCAACTCATATTTGTGGATTGGTTCCAGTCTTAAAAATGGGCCACATATTTTTAATATAGGGACATTTCTAAAGTCAGAAAAGTAGCTTACAAGTCAGAATGTTACTATTTTTATTTTAGATTGTTCTTCAAGAGTAGACACCTTAATCTGCTATCATTTTAGCTATGGTTACAGTGATATTTTTCTAGTTGGGGCTATACTGTTGTACTTGATCTGTTTTTGTGATGATCAGGCCTGGTGGGGCGAAGGAAGTGTGTGTGTGTTGTGTGTGTGTACATGCATGCATATGTGTATGTATGTGCGTGTACACTACATTTTCTTCTCTCCCACTGAATAATTATGGCATAGAGTCACACCGAAGTGTGACATATCTCTTACATAAGAAAAGATTGAGAACCCTTGATGTATTTGGCAGGTAGATCATTTAAACTGCTCCTCAGAGGTACTCCAGAAGGCTAAGCGTGAGAGTAGTTGGTTTCAAACCAGCACTCAGTCACAAAGCCAAATCAGGCAGCAGAACTCAACTCAGGGACGCTCTTCCAAGTTGACTTGATTGTAAATATAAAAATGACATCTTTATGTTGCAGGTAAAGGACCTGGATAATCGAGGCTTGTCACGGACATAACTGTTACATCCACCTGTCTGATATGCTTCGCACTGAGCGTCACATTTAGGACGCTGAAGATGTTTTTTAAATATGCAGTTTATAACAACAGAGCATGATGGGATTAGTATTGTCTGAAAGTTTTGCCCTGGGCAGTATGGGCTGGGCCAAATGGAGTGATTTTATAATTCTGAGCAGGTTACCAAATGAAATGTCATGGCTTTACTTTGGTCAATTAAAGGGGGGACCTTTTTTTTTAAAATGTGCCTTATTTGTTTTGACTTATGACTGATTTGACAAAGGCAAAAATTTGTGCTGGGCTGATAGAAGGACAGAAAGTAAACCTCATCCATGCTTTTAGCTCCCTAAATGAGCTGTATGAAGGCATTCTGTCTCTGTCAGATCAGGAATACTATCAAAGAGTAGCTCAGATCCCACTTGTACAAATAGTTTTGTCATTTCAAAAATTGCAGCACCTAACACAATGTCTTGCATATAGTGGGTGTTCAGTAAACTTATTAAAATGAATAAATGTTTGTGGAACCAGAGGAGTATAATTTCTGGGCAGGAAAGTCAGCTCTGTTGCCATCTTGTCTCCGTTTGAACATCTCTTGTCCTTAGAGGCTCTTTGCTTTTATGAGGGACAGAAGGTGGCTAGCCACACCTGATCTCATCAGTATCCTTTGGGACTGGCTAGGTTTTTTTTGTTTTTGAGCAAGGATAAATCAAGTGAGACTCAATCACTTGGTGTTTTGAAGACTCAAGGCAGACAGTGAAATTGTTCTCAATGGAGAAGATGAAACTACTCCAATATTATGTATAGAATTTGATGGTCAGGTGCTTTTGAATCAGCTGAAATATAATCATACATTTCTATTTGAAATCCAGCTTTTCAGTACTCTTATCCACGATACAGTAAATGCCTATTTGCTCATTTCCTTTAGCTTATATGCTAAAACTCTTGTGATTTAAAGGTGAGCTTCTCTCTTAGTCTCAGCTAAATATGTGGCCCATGTTGTCATTATATATCACTAATAAATTCAATGATCTGGTTTTGAAGCCCTTGCAAATAAGCTACAAATTAGGGGGAGGAATTGCTATTACCAAGTACCTGGAGATAGTGCTAGCCTTACTTCAGTAAAGGGGAAGAGAAACTTAAAAACATTTTAACTAAAAGCACAGTAGTTCCATCAATATTCAATGTCCAGACAAATAGCCTTATATTCAGTACAGCAGGGCACTGTATGTATTTTACAAGACATATCAGTGATGTATATAAACCCTAAGTCATTAAAAATATAAGGTAACTATTTAGTGTTACCTGTTTAAAAAACAGGAGCAATTACATGACTTAGGTAAGTCATAATGGTGCCCCTAAAGGGTATGCTCAGGTATTCTTGTATACCCAGGAAACTTAAGCTTCCAAATCAGTTTATATACTAAGTGTTTGACCTGTGGGTGAGATTTAGATTGGTGTAAGATTTAATTTACTATATGTAAATATATTGTTTTTTTTTAAAAAAGATTTTATTTATTTGACAGAGAGAGATCACAAGTAGGCAGAGAGGCAGGCAGAGAGAGAGGGAGAAGCAGGCTCCCTGCTGAGCAGGGAGCCCGATGCGGGACTCGATCCCAGGATCCTGAGATCATGACCTGAGCCGAAGGCAGAGGCTTAACCCACTGAGCCACCCAGGTGCCCCTATATTACTTGTTTTATATATAGAATTTCTCCCTTGTGGAAGAGGTTATTCTGAGCTTGTTTTGTTTTAACCAATATGAGCAATACCAAGTAAAAACTCCTGGTGATTTCCTCTGAAACATATATGGGATAATCACTACAGTTGTTAGTCTTACGATTTTAATATTGTTGCCTCTAGGCTACATGAAGCTATGGTTTTTAAAGATTTACTTTTCACTTTCCTTGTTCTAGTGCACTTAATGTAAGAAAAATCACATAGTTCTAAAAAAGCAACAACACTTTTCCACCACGCCCAGAGACAACCACTTTCAACTCTGATTTTCATATTACTTACCTCCATATCATTAAATAATTTGCTTTATTTTGCTATGTGTTCGTTTTTCAGTTTTAGGTATCATCTGGTGGTGTGGAAATTGAGGGTGTTGCTCTTTAACAAGTCTGTGATTCCTGTGGACACACATATTCTTACCATCTTACGCTTCTATCACAGTTATGATTTAGATTAGATCAGTATTTCTTTATGATTTTCCATAACTAGGCCATGTGGTTATTCCTTTCTTTTTTCAGGCATAACTTTTTGGGGGAGAGCTTTTTTTTTCCATTTGTGTTTTGTACTTGACTCTCATTTCTGCACAAACTCTCCTTCATTTGTACCATCATCCTTTCAATGTGTTCAGACTTGTTAGGTGTTCATTCTTAGAGGGTCTTCTGTTTTGATATGTTGCAGTCTAGACTGGTATACATTCTAGATCTGCTACCTAACCTGTTGGGTTGGTGTATCCTTTCACTGTCATACTGTGTTAATCTCCTAACTTCGTTCTTATCATTTCTACCTACCTTTCTGAGAAAAAAACGTGTGGGAGATAAATTTCTTGAGATCTTGCATATCTCTTGTCATACTCAGTTGATAAGTTAGTTATGTACAGAGTTCCAGGTTTTAAAGATTTTTAAAATTAATTAATTATTTATTAGAGAGAGAGAGAGCAAGCACAGGCAGAGGCAGAGGTAGAAGCAGGCTCCCTGCCGAGCAAGGAGCCTGATGTGGGACTCGATCCCAGGACGCTGGGATCATGACCTGAGCTGAAGGCAGCCGCTTAACCAACTGAGCCACCCAGGCATCCCGGGAATAACTTTTTCTTAGAATTATTTTGAAGATACTGGTCCGTTGTTTTCTGTTTTCTAAATGTTGTTGAGAATTGCAGTGCTATTCTTTGTTTCTTTTTAAAAATATTTATTTATTTGAGATAGAGAGCGAGAGCATGGAGCCATGGAGCCAGGGCACAGAGGGAGAGGGAAAAGCAGGCTCCTAAATGAGCAGGGAGCCTGATGTGAGGCTCTATCCCAGGACCCTGGGATCATGACCTGAGCTAAAGGCAGACCAACTAAGCCACCCCAGCACCCCTGCAGTGCTATTCTGATTCTTAAATTTTTTGTATGTGTACATTCCTCTTAACTCCCACCCCAGACCTATTAAGATCCTCTCTATGTAATGTTTTGAAATTTTACCAGTGATGCACTTGGGAATGGGTCATCCATTGTGCTGGGTACTTTAAATTATGGAAAATCTGTTCTTCAGTTCTGGGAAATTTTCTTAATTGTGTATTCCCACAACTTCTCCTTCTGAAAATTAAGTTACTTGGATGTTGGACTTACTGGGTTAGTCTCCTGATAGTCTATATTTACTCTTCTGTTTTCTACCTTTATCTTTCCTTCTGGGATATTTTCTAAACTTTTTTCTAACCTATTTGGCTTCCTTTTTTTCTGCTGTCACTTTTTTATGTCCAAAGCTTTTAAAAAAAAATTCCTTTGTTTTAATATCTATCATATTAAAGACCTTTTCAAATTCTTGGTTGTCTGCTCTTCTTAGACAGTGGGGCCCAAAAAGTGGATTGGAAGTTCTGTTTGGAGTGGAGCTCACTAAACGTGGGCCTCTCCTGTGATCTGGCTGAGTTTCATATTGTTACATAGGAATATATTTCTGTTGTTATATAATTGTTTACATAGGAATTCCCTGATATTGGTATTTTTTAGATCTTTTATATAGGTAAGATTTCAGACTTGTATATCCTCTTAGGGATATAAGCCCAGCTTGGCAGGTTTCTGGGAGTACAGTGGGGCAAGAAGGCTTTGTGGTTCAGCCTTCAGCACATAAACTTAATACCTTTGTTTTCAGTAAGGTAATTAAGCCTTTAACTATGCCTGATGCTCTCCAGTTAGGATAGGGTTTACCCTCTCAAGTCTTAACACCAGCTTTGGGGAGGAGCAGTTCCTTGGGTGCACAAAGGGGTTCCCAGGTTCCTTACTTTAGACTTCTTAGTCTTTCAACCTATCCTCTTCTTAGCCCCACCTTCACCTCCCATTAAGTTACCTAGAGTCACTAATCCAACCTGAGCCTTTTGGGAGTTCTGTGATGTAAATCAAGTTTCTTTCCTTTCCTATTGCTGGCTTTAAGATTCATCTTTTAAGTTACCATTCATCTGAAACTTCTCAATTTCCAAAATTTTATTTTTCATACTCCATTCTTGTGGGTTACTGCCTTTTACAAATTTACTATTTTTATTATTAAATTGCTTTTTAAATATTTACTATTCTCTAGTAAGGTTTGAGAAGGGAAGAGAGGCTATTGTGTGCACTGATTCTCTCACATGCTATCTTTTTATTGGTGTTCTGCCTGAAATCTGGATACATTATTCTTTTTTCAGGCTAAGATACCTTCATTCTACTCAGACACAGGAACTGTGCAGGTCCTCCTCTTCCTTTCTTCATATTCTTTGTAGCACACAGTGTGAAAATGAGAGAAAACAGAGTAAATGACCTGGAAAATTTACTTTATTACATGAAGCCTAGTGTTGACATGGTTAAAAACCTCTCCAGTAAGGCTCTGGCCTTGCTTTTTTTTTGGTCCCTGACTTTGCTTCAAAACAAATGTGTGCTCTTTTGGTAACATGTACACTCATTTTACTGTTACTAGTATCACAATCAAGAGCTTTATACTCAAGGAAGTGGCCCAATTTTAAGAACTGGAGAGTTTAATGGAGATGATCTTGCCTGCACCTTGAGTTCCCAGTCTAGTTTACTGTCAAGGGTGGGGGCGATACCTAGTTTTCCCACATTATTTTGTTCTTAGCCAAGTCCCTTTCCCCAGAATCTTCTTTCCCATTTAAACTGGTTACTCTGCGTTTAAAATCTGCATCGTAAAATGAGGCAAACAGTCCCCTGCCTCCACCTGTCCCTTACTAAGAATGAGGAAAGCAGGTAGGACTCGGCTATGGAGATGCTGTTCCCACAAAAAGCTTGGGATAAGTTACGGTCTTGGAGCCCGGAAACAAGGCAAAACTAGTTATCCTGACACGACCTCACGCTACAAAAAAAGTAGCCTGCTTCAGCTGGATGTCTTCCACCCACACTGCAGCACAGCCAGTCTTTTTTGGGTGCTTCTTGCTCCCGCCATAAAGTTATTAACATTTTTCACAGGATCGGTCCGCAACCGCTGGCCCACTTTTCAGCTCTAGCTTGAGCCGTACCGCATTTTAAAGTTTCAGAAGCTGCACGTCTGAGTATGATTCGTACAGTGCTGCCCGGCCGCTAGGCAAGGGGTTCAGAGGGCTGGGCAGGGCGGGGTGTGCAGGTCCCGAGCCGCGGAGAGGGCACACGAGGATCCCGCAGCCCAGTTTGCCTGCGTCCGAGGGGGCTTCGACTCCGCCCTAGAGAGCGATCCCTCCCCCCCC
>RCUC01166191.1:0-54940 GCA_003697995.1 Taxidea taxus jeffersonii
ATTTTGGTTAGTTATGATCTTTTGTATACATTGTCCTTCTTTCAGGTTTTGTTTGTTTTGTTTATATCTTAGAACACTTTGTTTTAGGTTTTTCCTTTATCTAGAATGTTCTTAGTACCTAGTTATCCCATAAATGACTGACATTCCTACCTGCCATTGAAATCGCACTTAACATATCACTTCTAAAAAGAACTTTCCCTGACTACATATTCTAAACTCCCTGACTACATAATCTGTGAGCCGTCTAGGCCCACAGACACATGAAAAGATGCTCAACATAATTCATCATCAGGGAATGCAAATCAAAAGCACAATGAGATATCACCTCATACCTGTGAGAATGGCTAAAATCAAAACCAAAAATACAATTGTTGACAAGGATATGAGGAAGGAACCTTCCTGTACTGTTGGTAGGAATGCAAACTGGTGCAGCCACTATGAAAGACATTATGGATGTTCCTCAAAAGATTAGAAATACAACACACTTATGATCCAGCAATTACACTATTGAGTATTTACCCCAAGAATACAAAAACACCAATTCGAAGGGATACATGCACCCCTATGTTTATTACAGCATTATTTGTGAAAGCCAAACTATGGCACAGCCCAACCATCCATTGACTGATGAATGCATAAAGATATGTTATATACAATGGACTATTATTCAACCATAAAAAAGAATGAAATCGTGCCATTTCAATGACTTGGATGGATCTAGAGAAAATCATATAAAATGACATAAGTCAGTCAGAGATTGAAATATACCATATGATTTTACTCTTAGGTGGAATTTAAGAAACAAAGCAAATGAACAATGCAAAAAGAGGGACAAAACAAAAAACAGACTCTTAACTATAGAGAACAAACGTTACCAGAGCGGAGGTGGGCAGCGGATGGCTGAAATAGGTGAAAGGGGATTAGGTGTGCACTCGTCTCGATGAGCACTGAGTAATATATGGAACTGTTGAGTCACTATATTGTACACCCAGAACTAATATAGCACTGTCTGTTAATTATAGTGGAATTAAAAAATAAATGAAAAAAAAAGAAGCCATATAGGATCTTCTCTATAATTTCTTTTTATTTTAACTTTTAGCATAGGATCCACCACTGCTGAAATCTCTTACCTCCCTCCATGCCTCCTTCACTTCCTTCCCTGTACTAGACTGGGAGGTCCATGACAGCATGAACCTTGGCTGACTCGTTTACCATAGTAGCTTCAGCACAAAGAAAATTATGTGATTCTAAATATTCCTTAATAATATTTTAATTAAAGCTTAAATGAATGGATTATTACTGAACTAACTAGTGTTTCTTGATTTTGCTTGTTTTGAGGTTTTCTTTTTGTTTGTTTTTGTTTTTTTGAATTCTATAGAAAGGAGCCACCAAAGGATTCTGCTGCCTCATCCTAGAAGGAGAACAGACCAATATTTATACCCTGGCCACTATATATCCAGTTATCTCTTATAGGTATCTATATTATATACCATTGCAAATATGTTGTGTTAGTCATTTATTTCTTAGCAGTAAAAGGCTCCACGAAAAACAACTAATGCTTCTCATTTATAACAACCCCCAGCAATGCCTCTAAGATTCTTCTAAGAAAGGGGAAAACAGACACTAAATAGATGCTCATTCATATAAAAGCATTTTCTTCATCCCGAATCTGATATTTAAATGGTTGTTAGGAAGAAGAGAAATGTTAGTATTCTTATACACAGAAGAGTTTTAACTTTATTTCTAAGTAAAAAAGTTCAAAATCTTAAAAAGAGAAGTATTATATGTCCCTGACCATTTAAAGAATCCAAACGTAAAGTCAAAATCAGCCGTCTTTCATAGCTTCTGTTTTACCTAGCTCACATATCCTGCTCACTAACCCTAAGATTCTCCCCTAGAATTACCCGGGGGGCATAGTGAACTGTTACAGATGGTGGCCTACTCAGAGCATGTACAGATCTAAGTGGGGCCAAGGCACTGAAGAGCCTGAAATTCTCATTACAGCTATCTTTTAGGGTTGGTAATTTAAGTATCATTTTTAAGAGGGACAGATGGAAAATTATTTAAATAGCCTTAAAATGTTTTCACAGCAGAGGTAATGAGACAGAAAAATACCGACAACATATCGTATTATGAAAAGCTCAGGTTTATATGAGAGAACAACAAACAAATGGTCCTTCTCCAAGTAGATGTATGAAAGTTTCCATTGCGTGTTTTCAATTTTTCACTCAAAAATAAAGTCAGCGGAATTTGACATCTCTGTGACTCCTAATGGGTTTTACTTTGCGGAGTGTGCGTGAACGATAATGTGAGAGAGAGAGGGATTTTCAACAGTAGGGCTACTGTCTGTAACTCCAACTAGGATGAATCTGGATGCTACATGTGGAGGTGGCTTACATTGCCCGCACTCCTAGAGGTGCAGAGCTCTCAGACCTGCTGACTAAGGAGGAAGCGGAAAAGGGAATATGTCACCATAACCTTAGACTCAGGGGCACAAGTCCTTAAATTCCAAAACCCAAAAAGCTGCTAAAAATGCAACAATTGATAAACTCAGAACACCTTGGGCAGTTTGATCAAAGGAAGAACAAAGTGTGGTTAAATCTGTCAAATGAAACTTCTGGGATTCCCACCCCCCCACCCCCCACCCCCCCATGTTTAAGAAGGCTGAGGGAGAGAAATGCCCTTCAGGACTTTTGTCACCATTTCTTGGGCTTCCTGAGTCCTCAGGATAAACAGAGCTCTGCTGTGCGTGTTGTGGTGTGTCATTACCTGTGCTTTCCGACTAAACTCAGAGGGAAAAAATATCACACCTAAAGACTTAGTGATGAATTGCTCTGGCTGACCACATCTTAAAGGCGAAGTGGTTTAGGCCCAGGGAGATCCTGCGATCAGATATAGCTAAGGGCCTGTCCAGTTGAGCCTCCTGGTCACGACCACATTCCCACCTCATCAATGATCTGACCTCATGTGTCAGATCAACTGTCTCCTAATCCATTCAAGTCTGAGCAGGGCCAAGTCTAAACACTGAGCAGGGAGGAACCTGTGAACACAAGACAAACCCTATCCTCCAAGTTCTAGAGACTGGGGAGTGAGAGGCTCCTGTGTGCCATGCTTTGCTACCTCAAGGATGAGCAAAACATAGACCCAAGACCTGGTTTAGTGTAGCTTACTAATGTCCTAAGATTTTTAGGAACCCAGAAAGAAATTAATCTAAAACACAGTGCCTATGAAGTTCAATTTTAATGATCTCCATTAGCATTTACTAAGGACTCAGGATTTTAGTATCCTAGTCCTGTCATAATTGATATAAAGCAAGTATATACAAGGACAATGTCAGGGGACACCTGGGTGGCTCAGTCAGTTAAGCGTCCGCTTTCAGCTCAGGTCGTGATCCCAGAGTCCTGGCATCGAGCCCCGCATTGAGCTCTCGGAGTCTGCTTCTCCATCTCCCTCTGCCCCTGCTCACTCTCTCTCACATGTGCACAATCTCTCTCGTAAATAAATAAAATCTTCAAGAAAAAAAAAAGACAGAGTCAGGAGGGTAAGAGTTTAAACCTTTCATTAAAAAATAAAGGACATTTAAAACAGAGCAAGTCCTCAATACTGGATGGGGATGGGGTGGTATATGTTGGGAGAGTTTAAACCTCAGAAAGAATTGGAATATATATGAAATAACCAACACAACATCTGCATTTGCCTTGGAGGAATACAATTCAGTAATAAACCAGGTATTTTTATTCTATTCTACTCCTATTCTATTTTACTCTATTCTGTTCTATTAATTGGGTCAAAGTTAACAAAGGCTGAAACCGCAGTTGCAAATGCAGCTTCCCAAAAAGTAAGGAAGTGACCCATTAATTGTAACTCTCTAAATTATAGTTAAAAGAAAAAGAAAAGGTGACTGAAACCTTAATGTCATATGGAAATGAGAATAGAGAGAGAGACTTATTTCCAGTTTTGAACGGGTAATAAAAACAATTGGTAGGAGGGGAAAATGACCTTATGCTGTAGGTGGCAGATTATTTTGAAACTCGTCATATACTAAGGGTATACTAAGGGGTAAAATTGTCTGAGGCTTAGAGTTGACTGATTTTCAGATACTCAACTGGTTAAGGGCAAACAGGTTAGTAGAAACTGACTGAAAAAAAAAGATGTCATTTCCTCCCATCAAACTGAAGAGGGCTCTAAAGGCAAACTTGTTTTTTTGTGTTTTATTGTTTGTTTGCTTGTTTGTTTAATGTCTGTGACATAACCAATGGTCTATCTCACCTGCCATCAAACTGGATCACTGCGGATAGAACTTGCTGGTAAACATGATGCTGCATTATATACTTAAAAAGATACTACCTCTTATTTATTTATTTGGACAGAAGATGGTAATCAACAGAGAAGTGCTCTCCAGATGCTCACAGGACGGAGCAAAAAAGGAGATCAAATGCTTCTTAGCCTCTGCAGATAACTGTCTGCAGATGCACAGGTCTGTCAGGATTCCAGAAGACAATGAACGCTCCACAGCTGGGAAGGCAACCGCTTTCTCGACTCTGATGGCTGCATCTTAACGCCAGGTGCAAATTATTTAGCAACTGCCACATTATTTATAAGTACGAATTGCACAAATTAATCTCATAAATAATTCATTTGGGGGGCTGTGAATTAAAATATACCACAGAAAAATAAAAATCTATTTCTGCAAAGCTGATATTGATTGTTGTTAGAGTCCATTTCTTTCTCGAACAACACTTTTAGAACACAGGATGTGGCTTTTTAAGATTTGGAACCAAGAGTGTGCAGAGTACAGTGAAGACAACAAGTACCCTGATAATCTACTAGAATGTTCTAAAATGCAAAGAGAATTGAGGTAAATATGCACGGATTTCTGGTGAGAGTTGTCCAGATAATTACATGACCCTTCCAGTTCACTTTGGGTATAGAGATAGACACACAAGTAATAAGTAAAAATCTCCTAATGTGGACAAATTTTTAAAAACGTCCTTATTCTTCATGATAGCTCTGAAATGTACAGACTCCTAAATAGAAGTATTTTGATAGGGAAGCTAGTAGGTTTTGTTCGAACCAGGTGGCAGCCCATCAAACACTGTTACCAATCAAATTGCAAGAATATAACTCAGATACCCCATAATTCATTTTAGAAACTTGAGACAGAAGCAAAAATCTCACTTCCCCACAGTAAGACATAAGAATGTCACTGTGGACCTAAGAGAAAGACAGTCGCAAGTTTGTTTGCTAGTAGACTCCTAGGGAGCTGAACACAAAAATCCAATAAATAATTAGCTCTCCTGTGACAGGCTTCTGAATTACTGTGATACATTAATTGGACAAAATTAGCATGAATTAAGGCAAATAAGTATAACATGTAATTTATTACTTACTAAGCATGGTGCTGCAGTGGAAGCTTCGGATTTCCCTTAAGATTGCTTTAACAGCTATAATGCATTCCTTAATTTACTCTGTGGAAAATCAATTTTTTCAGAGTTCATTAAGCACCAATATGTTACAATGCAACTCTCTAGAGCATAGAGCCTCAATACATTATGCAAATCCATGCCAGTGTGGTACCAATATGTAAATAGTAGTAATATTATTGTCAGCCTCCTATTGATAAGCTTGACCAGGGTAAGAACACTAGAACTTCTCGGATCTGTTGCTGGTGAGTGTTAGGGCTGTTGCATGTTGTCCTTTGCTAACTCTAGTGCCAATATTTCTTGCAGGATGTATCAAAGCTTTTGTCAATGGCTGGCAGTGGTGTCATTTCTCTCTAATCCCATGTCTTGACTATGCTAAACAACAAATCAACAAGTGTTTAGTAAGTATATAGCCTGGGCCCACTGGTCCAAAATTTTAACTGATTCTATGCCTCATACACCTCATTTGAGCCAGAGAAGTGATTTAGGCTACCAAAGTCACAACTTTCTGGAAATATATCTCAAATCCTCATTTCACTTGGCATCAGCCTATATAGGTGATAGTATTACCACCACCAAAAAAAAAAAAAAAATGTACCACAGGATCTGGCTGAAAATAATTTTATAAAAAGCAGTGGGGGGGGGCACCTGGGTGGCTCAGTGGATTAAGCCTCTACCTTTGGCTCAGGTCATGATCTCAGGGTCCTAGGATCATCGAGCCCCGCATTGGGCTCTCTGCTCAGCAGGGAGCCTGCTTCACTCTCTCTCTCTCTCTCTCTCTCTCTCTGCCTGCCTCTTTGCCTACTTGTGATCTCTGTCTGTGTCAAATAAATAAATAAAATCTTAAGAAAAAAAAAAGAAGTGTGTTAAAGAAAAATGTAATCAAAAGCAATTTGTTTGGCTCTAAACTGTGATATAAAGAATATTCTTATAAAAAATGAATGTCTGCAATATCTGATTCTTCAAGGGTTGGTGATTTTCGTGCCCTGATAGACAGCAGTTCTAGAACATTTTATGATTCTTCCCCCCCCACTTACTTTTCCTGTTTTAATTTCTAATTAATCTCCCACCATTTGTTTCTCTGGGTTATTCATAGCATTAAAAATCAGCTAAATCTCTGGGCACCAATGTGGCTCAATCGGTTAAGCGCATGAGATTTGACTGTTGATTTCAGATCAGGTCATGATCTCAGGGTTGTGAGATGAAGTCCCACAGCAGGCTCCTTGCTGGGTTTGGAGCCTGCTTAAGATTCTCTTTCTCCTTCCCCCTCTGTCTCTCCCTCCCCTCTCTCCCACTTAAAAAAAAAAAAAAAATCATCTAAATCTCAGTGTTCAATAACAGGATGCTATGGACTAAATTATGTCCCCTTAACCTCTTATACTGGTGTCCTTTCCCCCAGTATGACAAAGGAAGGTAATTAGGTTTGGATGACGTATGAGGGCCGAGCTCTCATGATGCAATTAGTGCCCTCTATAACAGTTTTTTTTTTTTTTTTAGAGATTTTATTTATTTATTTGACAGACAGAGATCACAAGTAGGCAGAGAGGCAGGCAGAGAGAGGGGGGGGAAGCAGGCTCCCTGCTGAGCAGAGAGCCCGATGCGGGGCTTGATCCCAGGACCCTAGGACCACGACCTGAGCCGAAGGCAGAGGCTTAACCCATTGAGCCACCCAGGCGCCCCCACCAGAGAGTCTTCTTGCTATTTCTGTCTCTATCAGTTGAGGACACAGCGAAAAGGTAGCCAGCTGCAATCCGGAAGGAGGGCTCTCACCAGAATCATTCATGCTGGAACCCTGATTTCAGACTTCCAGCCTTCAAATCTGTGAGAAGGTAACTTCTGTTATTGATGCCACCCAGCCTATTATAGTCTTTGGTATGGCAGCCCAAGCTAAGACAGGCTAACAGTTGGAGCAATCTAAATGTACCCAGTTTGGGGCACCTGGGTGGCTCAGTCGTTGGGCATCTGCTTTTGGCTCGGGTCATGATCTCGGGGTCCTGGGATCGAGCCCCACATCAGGCTCCCTGCTTGGTGGGAAGCCTGCTTCTCCCTCTCCCACTCCCTGATGCTTGTGTTCCCTCTCTCACTGTCAAATAAATAAATAAATAAATAAAATCTTTAAAAATAAGTAAATAAATAAATGTACCCAGTTTGGTGGATTACATGAATAAATTATGTTGATTTTTTAAAATTATGTTGCTTTTTAAATATTGGTAAGGACTGGAAGGAAATAAGCTAACTCATAACTCAAAAAAACTGAAAAAATGGAAACAACTGTTAGGTTTAATAAAAGAATAAAAGAAAAGCTTGCGGAGTACAAGTTAAAAACTACTGAAGTAAAAAAAAAAATACTGCTAAATTCCATACAATGTAATTGCCATGAAGAAATCACTAACATTATCTTAATGAATAGTAGACATCACCTTTTCATTAGTGAATTCTTAGTACCTACAGCAGAAGGAAGGAAGACTGAGTTAGGAAGCTGGCTGGAAAACTAAATGTTTAAGTATTTAAACATTATTTGGACACCAGAATATCTCTGGAAACATAGCAAGATGGCTTAACTGGTATTTCCATATTTTCTCTAAGGGAGAATAGCCTATGAGGTGGAAAGAAGTATTTGGTAGGAACTGGAGGGTGGGATAAAACATGGTGCACTCTCTTAGGCAGTGGGTATAGTTCTCTTGGGGCTTTGGTTTTGCTGAATGAAGTATGCATCTGTGGGACCAAACTGACTCACTGGGACTAAGAAGAAGTACTGAGATCACCTTGGTCTACCCATCCGGAGTGATAATCCCTGTCCTCTTTCCCTCATGAAATTCTCAGACTCTACATACATGGTGAAAAATAATTCAAGGATATCACTTGTAAAGGACACCCTAGTGATCATGACTTGCTCTACATCCTACTGTTTCCACAGTCCTTTTGTCCCTGCAACACATACACATTGTTAAGCTGATGTTTTCTGGAATTTTTTAAATCAGTTGGGAAGGAATCAGGTGTTAAGAAGGCTGAGGGAAATTACATTTGCTTGTGAACAGTTTGATTCCTTGACTTCATGACTTTATATGGACATAGATTATGTGGGGATATCCTGACACTTCTAGAAAGTTCTGACCACATTTAAATTCTGGCAATAAGAGCTTATAAATATTTATTTTACAATGTAGGTTTTATGAATGTGTTTGATAAACAAATACGATGGTAAGGTCAACAAAGCATGACTCACATCATATTTACAGGATGGACTGTTATATTGTATTAGACCTCTGATTTATAAGGAGTAGCTAGAAATGAATTTACATGATAAAAAATAAACATTTTCTGCCTATATAGTGTATAAAATACCAACTCAATCTGGACTGCAGAAGTTTATGTGACTTTTATTACAGGTACTTTGGTTGTTTCTATCTACTTGATAGTTATTTTTTAGGGTCCTTATAATATTCATTTTAAAAATTAATACTCTCAGATCAGATTAAAATCTAAGTATCTGATAAATAACATATGAATGATTACATTGTGAATGAAAATGTTTTTATGAGTGTAATGGCTATGAAATCTTGTGAGTTGTCATCTAAGTAGTATGATTAGAATGAAAGCCTTTAAAGATACCTAACTTCTCACTTTCCCAGCAATTTTTTTCTTTTTATATGTTTTCTGAAAGTGCCTTGAATTATAAATTTTTTGGTCTGAGATTAATAACCACATCTGCTATTTGTTTACTTCTGTGCTTAATAATAATATTGTCGTATTTGTATAGCACTTCTAATGTTGTGCTTTCCCATCTTTTGTGACATGCTGTGCTTACAACAACCATCATACAAATAAATCACTTCCTAGTAGGATCATTTCATACGGGATTTTTTTTTAAATGTAAACACTGAGTCACATGCCTGGATTTGCATCTAGTCTTTGTTTTCCACCTATACATAAGACATCTGTGAATACCTAACAAGTACTGAGCACGTCCAACTGCCAGCCATTATGCTTTACATGGTTTATTCCATTTAATCCTCACAATGACCTATGGCATGGGCACCTTTACAATTTTTTCTTTATAAACTAGGAAATTGAGGCTTAAGGAGATTAAGTAATTGGCCAAAGTTTGCAGAGCTTGTAAATGACAGAGCTAGTAATGGAACTCTTGCCTGCATGAACTCAAAGTCTAATTTTAATCACAAACTAGACTGCATCTCTTTAAACCATGGTGACAGGTACCTGGTTCTCACAGAATAACACTTTGTTGTCATGATCTTTCCTACTTGAGATCTAAACTATGAGCTTTATGGGAGTCGCATAGGAGATTAATTGTTCTTTCTTATAAACATTGTTTCCTTTGTGGGAAGATTTGCCAGATGGTTTTTCACCATCTCCATTCTAATGCTACCCAATCAAACAGAAAACAAAATTCCTAAAAAGAAAATTTCAAATTTCTCAGTCTTAACATTCCTGATTCTTCTCCCTCAGGGATTATATTTGGTTCTAAATGAGAGAGGTTGGATTCAGAAGGAAACACCCAAAGTGTGATGAGAGAGAGGAGTTCCAGAGCGAACTAAATAGGGCAGCCCAAGGAAGCCCAGCATGAGGAAGGCAGTCAAAGGTGATCGGTATGGGGCCATGAAGACAGAGCTGTCAGGTCTGAATGGGAAATAAGAAAAGTATCAAGACTGGGGGAAAGCTGTGTGAGAAGAGCTTAGGTGAGCAATTTAGATCTGAAGAGGCAATAGCGCACTTTGTGAGGAATGAAGGTGAGCAAAGATTAATTAACTTTCCCGCCATGTGCTAGGAACTTTATATGTGTGCTTTGTGTGACTCACCCAATAACCTTGTTAGCTAGGAATAAGAATTCCTATTTCAAAAAGAAGGAATAGACTCAGAGAAGCAAACTAATTAGGACTAGGAAGGAGTGTTATATTTAAGCCAATGGCTGACAGACTCTACAACCTATTCCTTTCCCACTGCCCTGAACATAACAAGAACAGAGTTTTCCCTTTATGTTGTGCCTATAATGAACAAGTTAGAATGTGACTCCTAAAGAAATCATCCAAGTTTAAACTTTAATATAGACTTTAATTTAGCCTTTTTTAAAATTTAGGGTTTTTTTAAAAGATTTTTTTATTTATTCATTTGACAGACAGAGATCACAAGTAGGCAGAGAGGCAGGCAGAGAGAGGGGAGGAAGGGAAGCAGGCTCCCCGCTGAGCAGAGAGCCTGACTTGGGGCTCGATCCCAGGACCCTGGGACCATGACCTGAGCCAAAGACAGAGGCTTTAACCCACTGAACCACCCAGGCACCCTAATTTAATTTTTTTAAATGAATTTTTTTAGATTTTAATATAGTTAAATCAATGGTCCAAAGTGTCCATGCCTTTAACATTTCAGGAAACTATTTTGAGTAAATCTTCTTATCAATAATCATTTCTGTGAGAGGCTAAACTTTTGTTCTTCTTTGACTGCCATGCATTGTTAATCAAACTTGTCTGTACCTCTAGACAGACCCATAACTGAAAACTCTACAGTTCTACTAGAATCCTTCTTTTCTTCAGCCCTCATATATAGTTGGAAGCCAAGTTACATGAGCCTGCTTCTAAAATGGCTCTTAAAATGTTATGCTCCTTTTCCTTCCCCTAATACCCTGGGAAATGTCATTGTCATCTCTTACCTAGATGTCAGATGCCTGATAACAGCATTTCTGAGCACATCTTCTTTTACCCAGTCTCTCCTTATAACTGCCACTCTACTTATTAATAGTCATCCATGACTCTCTCTTACTTACACAATTATTCCAAATCCCATAGCATGGCAAATAAGGCCTTTTGCCATCAAGCCCTGACCTATTTTACCAGCCTCATGTCTTGCTACTTTGTTTCTGAACAGTAATCCTTCAGTCCATCTGGATTTACATACAGTCAAGAGACTTGAAATTCTGAGATTTTCCCCTATTTGTAAGGTAGCAAGTTGACTTCCAATAGTTCCATGAGTTTTTGTCAAAACACAAGACATTCTTGGGTCAGAGACACAGGACTTTATTACTCACAGCAATAGCAGTAGCTAAAATACCAGTATTTTTTTGCCTTGATTCCCAAAGCCCTAATTCCTACATAGTGACTCACAGGGGTCGGGTGATACCTGCACATGCAGTGGGCTGAATTACAGGAGAAACCTCCTGAGCTTAGGGTAATTAGTACTTTATAATGGGCAGTAGGCATGGCAGCTTATGCTCTGGAGGGAAATATTAATCTTCATTTTACTGTATAATAAGTATGCCTATCTTTTGATCTAGAGAGAGACAATATCTCTATCTCATTTCCCTGTAAGGCTAAGGGGAATGGTGATCAAATCATGGTAGTAGCAGTCTTGTGAGGAATGGTAGACCCAGCAGTCAGTTAAACATAAGACCTGCAACATTTTGGGAGAACTGTACCAGGATGTTTTTGTTCATGAGGAAGCCCCCAGTGTGGCCAACAAACCACAGATCTTAATGTTTCAGTCTCTCCACTAAGATTCTATTCATTTTCCTTCTTCTCAGTCTCACTCAAATGTCAGGGTTGTTTCTCCTCCTCCACCTCAGTGAAATCAGTGTGTCCCATACCTATAGCTATAGTGCCGTATTTTTTCCCAATTATCTCCTATTTATATCCTAATCTTTCATCTGGAAACATCAAATAGAAGAAGGACAAGTGCATTTTTATAAAATTTACAAGGACACATTATGCAACTCGCTTTGGCCCATGGGAGCCATATTACTGGGGACTTGGGAAGCAGCATCCTTAAACAAGTATTCATTTTCTTATAATCTAAGATCACAATAATCTAATAAAAGAATCGAATCTAGGTGAGTGAATCACAATTACATTTTAATCCACTCTTAATCAGGCAGATTCCAAGAGGTTAGAGCAACGAGCATATGTGGTGTTACTGTTAGGAAAAAGATGTATCATGTTCAGAAATGGTCAGGGAAGAATGCCAAATTTTCAAAATAGATCCACGTAATGCCCCAGCTTTTTTGACCTGCTCATTGCTCATGAAGCAGGTGAAAAGAACTCATTCCTTTTGAGGCAACCAACTTTGGTTACTAAATTGACTTGCTAACACTGTGGACCAGGAGGAGGTAAGGGAGGTAGAGTCAGAAATATTTTTGACTTGACATTTAAGGAAGCCTTTGCCCTGCTTGATAAAATCAGATCCTGTGTATCCACAGAAGATCTGTTGAATATTTGCAACATAAACCCACTGTTTAGTGGTTTTTAAATAAAAGGTAAAGCATTATCAGAATGTAAATTGTTCAAGAAGCCAAAATACAACACAGATCATTTCAAGGACCATAATTGTAGAGCCAGAATCAACTGATCTGACTAGCACAACACCTTACCAAAAAAGTGTCCACAATGGTGAGGGCACCACCAATAGCTCTGAGGGGGAAATCAAAGTTCTTACAGAACTGCTAGGAGTGAGAGGAAGCAATGCCCTTTGTAAGGTCTTCTTCCCCTGTGTGACAAATAGATCAAATTTGGCGCAAACTACAGTCTGGCATGCAATAGAAGCCTCTGTGTCTGAACATAGTCTTTTATTTTGTGCTTGGTCTATGACTGTGGATATTTCCATTTTCATTAAGATGAAGGATCCATTGTAATCAAGACAATCTAGGTGGTTTCAGGTCTAACAGCAGGTTGATTCCATTTGGTCTCATTAAAGAATTGTAGATACTGTAGGCGTCTACATGAGTGACCCAGACAGTCTGATCAAAAGTCACAATTTATTTCCACAGTTTACAACCTCAAAAAGGAGTGTCTTTAAACTGATAATCTATAGTTTTCCAAGTGGCAGACCAAACACTGTCAACAGCCTATGAGTTAGTAAAAATATAACAAGATTCATCAAGGGGAGTAGCAAATGAGGACAGCTTTGGATTACTCCCACTGAGCAGAACTACTATGTCTATTTTGGTCCTGCACTACCTGCTGTTGAATTGAACAGCCACAGCAGTTCAATGGACAACAAGAGTCAGTTCAGCTGAACTGTCAGTGAACCAGGCCCAGACATTTAGGGTGATTTCTGTCAAACAAGAGCTCTGCTGAATCAGCAGCTTTTATTCAGGCGACAGAGTGGGGAAGAAGTTTCTCCCCAAGGGAAAGTTGCCACTGTTTCATATAAAGCTGAGATGCTAGGGCCAAATTACCCTAATCTTGGCTAGGCTATTGCCATTTGACAAGGAAGGCCTATTGGATCTTTCCCATCTTGTTAGTCATTGAAGCTAAGCTGACATATCATAAAATGGTAGTATCAGAACAGAGAGTTATAAGACATCCTTGGCCAGGTGTTCAGTTTCAATAGGACCCTAGCAGTAAGTAATACCTGATTTTCAACAAGATGGACCTGCTAGTCATGTCAGGAAGGTTGCCACTGCTTGCCAGAGGCTCCCATTGGCCAAATCATTAGTCACAAGAATTTAAAGCTCAAGAAATTAAAGCACAAGTAATTAAAGAGTTCATGAGATCTGTGGGGCTTCAAAGACAATAGCACTTTTCTATATGCAGCTTTTCCTAATCAGAAGAATCCCACTGTCACTTTTGGGATGGAAAGGCACAAGCATATAATATCTCAATTCCTAATCTACATTCAGATGTAGAAACAACAAAAGCATTGAGTTGGCCCAAATGGCCATGCCCACATGTCATGCTTCCCTTCACTTCTGTGAAACCTGCCTAAATCCTATTAGCTTATGGGACATACGATGAAAAACTTTTACCTGCCATCTACTATTTTCCAAAAACACAACCTGCCTTATGCTCTGTGCCAGTGTTCATGTGATTCCCTCTCCTGATATGTCCTTCTCATCTCTCTCCATATGGGAAGTTTTGTCTCTTTGAGAGCCCATCTCAGGTGCAGCATTCTCTGTGAAGGCTTTGCTAACTATATCCATTGGGCTCTACATACTGCTATCCCTTCAGGGTTCCCATGGCCCATTTCTGTTATGGTAAGAATCACACTGTGCTATAATTATTTGTTTACACACAGCTAGCTTGTAAGCTTTTCAGGGCAGGGGCCATGTCTTGCTCATTTTTCTATCCTTGCTGTCTGGTGTCTGTTTGTGTACTAAGCACCCTTCTGAGTGGTGGGCTGAGTATCAAAAAGTCAGCTCCTACGGGAGTAGCACCAAATCTATTCATCACTTTTTGATATCAAACAAAAATAGGTCTTAATTCTGTGCTGTTATCAGAATGAAATATATTTTCATATCAAAGCAGAGTACAATAAAATAATAATGCTAGGAAAACAAATTTATGGTTCATAGATTAGATTGCTGATATGATACTAAATGTAACAGGATTTAAGTCAGTTTGTCTAATATCAAACTTGCTGCAAACCTCATTTGGCTAAATCAGTTCTCATTTTTTTTATTATTCTTTTTTATTTTTGCTGTTCAGCTCAGTTGCTGTCCATTACCCTGATTATTGATAAGATTTAGAAAAATTAAAAATAATATTAGAGTTTTTGGGAAGATGGCAGAGTAGGAGGATCCTGAGCTCACTTCATCCCATGGACACACAAAGATAACTATGCAACTAACTCTGAAAATAGCCTGATGATGCAGAACAGATCTTCCACAGCTAATCATAGGGGAAGGCCACATTGAAAAGGGTGGGAGAACAGAGTTGTGGTTAGGAGCCAAACCCTGATGAAACCAAACACAAGCAGGAGGGACATCAGAAGCAAAGAGAATTAAGAGGATCCAAGGACAGGCACCTTTGTCACTGAGGGCCCAAAATGAGAAGATGAATCCCCTTATTTTCTGCTTTGAAAACTACAGGGGCTTAATTCTGGGAGATTTAAAAAACAGTGGGGTTTAACTCTAAGTGAGCTGGAGGTTGATAGGCATCTCCGCCCTTAAACCAGCCCCTAAATAACTCAGCTCAAGACATAGAAGTAGCAGTTTGAAAAGTACCTGGACCATATGCGAAGGATATTTATAGACTCATCTTAGAACATATACTGGAGGTCAGAGATCTACAGAAAACTTCTCCAGGAACAAAAGTGCTAGCAGACACCATTTCTCTTCCCCTCCCCCAGCCTAGACACTGAAAACTTGTAGAAGTCAGCCCTAACACTCTCCATCCACTTTGCTAACACCAGTGACCCTGTCCCCATGTTTCTCTGTAGACCCACTCCATCAAACTTACCCACTTTGGCAAGTACGCCTCCAAAGCAGCTCCTGCCCTCCTATACTGAGCAGGCTAGGACTGGCACCACCCCAAAGTGACTCCTACCCCTGAGAAGAAGGGGGATGATCCCATATACTAGCACACCCACAATTCCTGCAGCCAGGCCTCTTAGCTGGCTGTGCAGGGAGCAAGGCCTGCCTTTGGGGCACCTGCAGCTACAGAAAAGAGGCTAACTGCAGGTAGCTAGGCTGACTTCCAGCCCTGCTCACCAATGAGTCAGCAGGAGCTGCAAACAGGTCTCTCAACAGCATGGCGAACAAACCTTATCTAGTACATTCACAGCAGGCAAAGCAGGTCATTGCAGCCATCTAGGCTGAAGGCAATCATGATTCAGTTACAACAGGAGGGCACATGAGGCTCGCACAAGGGATACCTCTAGAGCACCTGGTTCTGGTGATCAGGGAGATTGTACTATAGGCACCACAGGATGTCTTCTATACAAGGCCACTACTTCAAGACAAGGAGATACAACTGACCTACCTAATACATAGACAAACACAAGAGTAAGACAAAATGAGAAGACAGAGGAATACATCTCAAATAAAAGAACAAGAGAAAATCACAGTAAAAGAGCTACATAAAATGGAGAAAAGCAGTATACCTGATAAAGAATTCAGAGTAATGGTCATCAAGATACTCACTGGACTTGAGAAAAGAGTGAATAAACTCAGTGAGAACATTAACAAAGAAAAAATATTAAAAAAGAATGAGTCAGAGCTGAAGAATTCAATAACTGAAATAAATAGTTCAGTACATGAAATCAATAGCAGATTAGAGGATGCAGAAGAAAAGACCAGTGATCTGGAAAACAGGGTAATGGACAGCAACTGAGCTGAACAGCAAAAATAAAAAAAAATAATTAAAAAAATGAGAATACATTAAGAGAATTCTGTGACATCATCAAACTTAATGCATTTGCATTATAGAGATCCCAGAAGGAGAAGAGAGAGAAAGAAGGGGGTAGAAAACTTATCTGAAGAAATAATAGCTGGATCTTCTGCATAGATCACCATTAGGCCATAAAACAAGTCTCAATAAATTTAAGATGACTGAAATATCAAACATCTGTTTTGATCACCATGGTTTCATTGAAACTAGAAAGGAATTATAAGGAAAACTAGAAAAACACAAACACATGGTGTATAAACGACTTGCTACTAAATAACAAATGAGTCAACAAAGAAATAAAAAAGGAAGTTAAAAAAATATATGGAGACAAATGAAAATGAAAACACACTGGTCAAACATCTTTAGGGCATGGCAAAGGCAGTTTTAAGGGGAAAGTTTAAAGCAATACAGGCCTTTCTCAAAGCACAGTGAAAATCTCAAATAAACAACCTAACCTTACATCCAGAGAAGCTAGAAAAAGAACAAAGTCCAAAGCTAATAGAATGAAGAAAATAAAGATGAAATAATGAAATAGAAACTAAAAAAAGATTGACAAAAACAAAAACTAGGTCTTTGAAAAAATAAATAAAATTGATAAAGCTTTAGCCAGACTCAGCTAGAAAAAGAGGGGACACAAATAAATAAAATTAGAATGAAGGAGGAGAAATAACAACCAACACTATAGAAATAAAAGGAATTATGACAATATTATAAAAAATTATATGCAACAAATTATACAACCTGGAAGAAATGCTAAATTGCTAGAAATAGACAATCTTCCAGGACTGACTCAGGAAGAAGTAGAAAATTTGAACAGATTGATTAATAATAATGTAATTAAAACAGTAATCCAAAGACTCTCAACAAATAAGAGTCCAAGACCAGATGGCTTCACAGGTGAATTCTATATAACTTTTAAAGAAGAGTTAACCTTTATTCTTCTCACACTTTTTCAAAAAATAGAAGAGAAAGGAAATTTTCCAAATTCATCCTACAAGGTCAGCATTACCCTGGTACCAAAATCAGACAAAGACACGAAGGAGGAGAAAAAGAAAAGAAAACTACAGGCCAGTATCTCTGATTTATAAAAGTCGTTGACAAAACTTAATTCAACAATATATTAAAAGGTTCATTTCTCATAATCAAGTGGGATTTATTCCAAGAATGCAAAGGTAGTTCAATATTCATCAATCAATCAATGTGAAACATCACATTAACAAGAGGAAGGCTGAAAACCATATTAGCCTTTCTACTCATCATTTGAATAGATGCAGAAAAAGCATTTGACAAAGTACAGCATCTACTCATGATAAGAACTATCAACAAAGTGGTTTATAGGAGACGTACCTTAACATAATAAAGTCATATATGAAAAACCCATAGCTAACATCCTACTAATAGTGAAAAATTGATTTTTTTTTAAAGTATCAGGAATAGAATAAGGATGTCCATTCTCTCTACTTGTATTTAAAGATTTTATTTATTTATTTGATAGACAGAGATCACAAGTAGGCAGAGAGGCAGAGAGAGAGAGGAGGAAGCAGGCTGTCTGCAGAGCAGAGAGCCCGATGTGGGGCTCGATCCCAGGACCCTGCGATCATGACCTGAGCCGAAGGCAGCGGCTTTAACCCACTGAGCCACCCAGGTGCCCTCTACTTGTATTTAATACAATACTGGAAGTCCTAGTTTCAGCAGTCATGCAAGAAAAAGAAATAAAAATATCCAAATTGGTAAGAAAGAAGTAAAAGCATCACTATTTTCAGATTATATGATACTATATACAGAAAACCCTAAAGACACTGCCAAAAAACTATTAGAACTGATAAATGGATTCAATAAAATTGCAGGACACAAAATTAACATATAGAAATCTGTTGCATTTCTATGCACTAATAATGAAGAAGCAGAAAGAGAAATTAAGAAAACTATCCCATGTACAATTGTATCCAAAAGAATAAAATACGTAGGAATTAATTTAATCAAGAAGGTGATAGAACTATACTTTGAAAACTACAAGACATTGAAGGAAAAAACTGAAGACAATGCAAACAAAAGATAAACCATGTTCATGGTTAGAAGAACTGAAATCATTACAATGTCCATACTACCCAGAAAGATCTAAGGGGTCAATACAATCCCCATCAACATGCCTATAATATTTTTCACAGAACAAGAACAAATAATACTAAAATTTGTATGGCATTACAAAAGACCACAAATAGTCAAAAGTGTCTTTAGAATGAACAAAAGTGAAGATATCACAATCCTAGATCTCAAAATATAGCCCTGATGGATATAATAAACAAAACAGTATGGTACTGGCACAAAAAATGGACACATAGGTCAGTGAAAACAGTATAGAGGGCCCAGAAATAAACAAATACCTATATAGTCAAATAATCTATGACAAAGGGGACAAGAATACACAACGGGGAAAGACTGTCTTTTCAATAAATGGTACTGGGAAAACTGGACAGCTACATGCAAAAAGAATGAAATGGACCACTTTCTTACATCGTACATGAAAATAAACTCAAAATGGATTAAAACACTTAAATGTAAGACCTGAAACCATAAAATTCCTAAAAGAAAACACAGGCAAATAATCTCTTGGACATTAGCCTTTGCAACATATTTATGGATATGTCTTCACAGGCAAGGGGGAAAAAGGCAAAAATAAACTCTTGGGGTTAAAACAAAATAAAAAGTTTTTGCACAACAAAGGAAACCATCAGCAAAACAAAAAGACAAAAGGCAACATACTGAATGGGAGAAGGTTTTTGCAATATATCCAATAAGAGGTTAATATACAAACTACATAAAGAACTTAATACAACTCAACACCAAAAGAAAAATCTAATTTTTAAAAATAGGCATAGGACCTGAATAGACATTGTCCCAAAAAAGACATGCAGAGGGCCAACAGACATCTGAAAAGACCCTCAGTATCACTAAACATCAGGAAAATGAAAATCAAAACCACAGTGAGATAGTACCTCACACCAGAGGTATGAGTGACTAGTATCAAAAAGACAAAAAATAACAAGTGTTGGCAAGGACATGGAGAAAAGGAAACCCTTGTGCCCTGTTGGTAGGAATCTAAATTGATGCAGCCA
This sequence comes from Taxidea taxus jeffersonii, assembly GCA_003697995.1. Lineage (NCBI taxonomy): Eukaryota > Metazoa > Chordata > Mammalia > Carnivora > Mustelidae > Taxidea > Taxidea taxus. The sequence continues at coordinate 19,651 of RCUC01166191.1, forward strand.
TACTGGAAAACAGTTCCTTAAAACTTTAAAAAATAGGAATATTGTATTATTTAGTAATTCTACTTCTGGGTATTTACCCAAAGAAAACAAAAACACTAATTCAAAAAGATACATGCATCTCTATGTTTAATGCAGTATTATTTACAATAGTCAAGATATGGAAGAAACCCCAGTATCCATCCATAGATGAATCAATAACAAAGATGTGGTGTATACATGTGATAGAATATTACTCAACCAGAAAAGGAATGCGTTCTCACTATTTGTAACAATATTAATGGACCCAGGGGGTATTATGCTAAGTGAAATAAGTCAGGCAGAAGAAGACAAATACCATATGATTTCACTGACATGTGGAATCTAAGAAATAAAACAAACAAATAAAAAACATACTCTTAAATATAGAGAACCATCAGTAGTTGCCAGAAGGAAGGCAGGTTGGGGGAAGGGCAAAATAAATAAAGGGGATTAAGAGGTACAAGGTTCCAATTATAAAATAAATAAGTCCCTGAGATGAAAAGTACAGCATAATGAATATGGTTAATACTATTTTCATAATTTTGTACAGTGACAGATGATGACTATATTGTGGTGAGCACTGAATAACTTACAGAATTGTCGAACTAATATGTTATGCATCTGAAACCAATATAATGTATGTCAATTACACTTCAATAATAAAAAGTTTCTTTAAGAATATTATATAAGCACTCAATGAGCACTTATAAGATTATAAGCAAAATACAAGTGATTAACTGAGATAAATGTAGGGCAGACTGAGTTTTTTTCCTGATTCTATTAACTAGGAGCTGGATCAAATTATCTCACTTTCCTCTTTGTTTTTTTCCTCTGATCAGGGTAAATATAGTAATAGCATCTATCTCAGAAGATAGTCATTAGGAAATAGATAAGCATGGGGTTACATTATATGTTTAAATAAATAAAAGCTTAAATAAAAAAAGAAAGAAATAGATAAGCACATGTAAGGAGCATAGAATAATGCCTGGTAACGATATGTCCCCCATAAACTACACAGCGAGTGACTGAGTCATAATGGGGATCCAAGAAAAATGGGCACTAAATATGTAAAATTTGCATTAATGAGTAATAATGCCCCTTATATAGCATTTTGTGTTTTTAATGTCTATTATTTTATTTAATCCTTAAACACAACTGTGAGATAAGTAGTATAGCTAGGATTCCTTTATCTTATTCAAGGGTCAGAAAACAAAATCTCAAAAATGGTGACCTGATAATAATAAGCCATTGTCACATGGCTTATTATTAACAAGTCCAGATTATTAGCTAGATTTCTTCATGCCATTGTCCATACCCACTGCATGTGACCACACTGTCTCAGAATAATGTTCAATGACTCTATTCAGTATGGGCATATCATCTTCTAACAATTTCTGAGACTTTTTCTTTCCTGAGACTGTAAACAGAAATGAATTATCAACCACCATTTCAATATGTATGAGTATTTTCACCAATTTTCAGCTCAATTAAATATCTACAACTAATTACAAATTTTTGCAGTTAAATTTGTAAGATGCATTAAATTTTAGTGGTGCCAGATCTGACACTTGTAAATAGTAACTGTAAAAATAAATTATTTTACCAGTATCTTCTTACTGAGGGGTTCACAATGTTCTCCTGGTTTTGCTCTATGTGTGGCTCAACCCATAGTATTCTTTTGTCTGTGTTTTGACGTTTTCTTCTAAAGTGCCCTACGTTGTCTTTGTTGCTCTGTCTTTGCTGCTGCTTCTCCTGGGAATAGTTTAGTCTGTGTCGCTTTGCATATTTCAGAGGTTTACAGGCTTTTTTTTAGCAGTAACTCAGTGTTTGCTTGCTGTCCCCGTTACTAATAGGGTACGTGGACCTTATTGCAAAAGCCTATACACTCATGTTTCACCGTCTAATGTCTTTTTTTCTTTTTTTCACTTCAAACTTTTTCTGTTTATTTCAAACAAGATCCCATAGTAGATACTTCACACATTTAACTACCTTGGCTTTCTCATGGCCAAATACCCATTTGGTATTTATATAGGCTCCAGTGGCGGACATAACCTTCTTTTATTGATTGCACAGCCTAGGAAGAATTCCTGCCCACCCTTGCTTCAGGAAATCCTCCATTTGCAGCTGGAAAGAACTGCTGTGGAGCAGAACCACCAGAAAGTCGGGTACCCTCAAGAACCAGCAATACTGTGCCTGCTGGATACTTCTCATTCCTTCATTTTGTAAGTACGCTTTGGCTAAAATTAAAAAAGGCTACACACCTGAATTTTATAGCAAAATGTCTAATTTCCTCTCTGTTCAACTCTACCATGCATTAATTGTGGTTTAATACTATATAAAAATTCAAATAAATTCATTTAAAACAAATTCTCCTAGAGGTAAGGTAGTCGGACAAAGTGAGAAATGTCACAAAAAAAACCACTTCTATTTGTTATTGTCATAAATATGCGATTTGTTTTCATTCAATAGTAGAAATGTATTTGTGAAATATAGTGAGGATCACTCTAGTGTTAAGTTAGGTAGAAAATAAAGGTAACTTAAATGACCTCGCTAAGGTCCTCTTCCAGCTGTCTCCACTTTATTAAGGGAAGGGGAAAAGGAAAATATGTAACTAGAGAAGAAAGTCTGGAATATTTGCAACTTCTCAAAGATTACTGTAATTGAGATTAAACAGATTTATTTTATTTGGCCAGCATGTATTCTTTTTTTTCCCCCATTTAGGCTTATCTTCAAAGGACTGTTTTAATAGTTGTGAAAGTTCAAACTCTCATACATTAAACAAAACATTGGAATTACTGGTTGGTACACAATGGCTTTATGGAAAACTAATCTAACCAAATATTGGCACTTAGTGCAGAAATTTCTATCATCTTGAATAACACACAAGAGGGTCTAGGAGAGGTAGGGCAGGAAAGGGTGGAACTCGGACACAAACAGCTACAGAAATATATCTCTGATTTCCACAAAGGGTGGCAAACATCTGTTTTACTAGTTTCTTCAGACATGCTCCTGGGGCCTCTCTGTGTGAGGGCCTAGAATTCCACTAACCCCCTTTGTCATTACTAAGCCCTAAATACACTATAGAGTTAACTTTTCTTTTCTTTTTCTTCCTTTTTTCCTTCCTTCATTCCTTCTTCTCTTCTCTTTCTCTTTCTTTCAATAGATATCAAATAGGCATTTAATACTTTCCACACTCATTTGCAATAAAACTTATCAAAAAGAAATTTCTTTAATCTCTTAAGGAGTACCAAAAAAAAAAAAAAAAAAAACCACCTACAAAACCCTACATACAGCAAACAAAATTCTTAATTGTAAATCAGTAAAAGCATTAACTTGAAAACTAGGAAATAAGCCAAAATGCTTTTACTGTAACTATACAACCCCACACAGGAGATTGCAGATGGAGCAGCAAGGGTTGAAAGAGATACAAAGAGTATAAGGTTTGCAAAGGAAAAAAGAAATGCTCTCATCATTTTTTGGCAGTAATATAACAAGAGAATTTAGCAAGGTTGATATAATAACAATAAAAATTTGCATTCTTCTGGCTTTAAATCACATCCTTATCACTTCAAAGGTCAGGGCCATTTCCTATTAGAATGAAGGGATAGTTGGGACAATGATGCCACATTCCACAATATTCCTTTGCACAATATCTCTTTGCATGATATTACCAAATGATACAAGCTTCACAAGGAAACCCAGTTAAAAACATACCTCTTTATGGGTCGGATGGGATGCCATCTAGTGTCACCTTTCATGTCTTCTTGTCCAGAAGTAAACCATAAACTTGGTGAAAAGGTTTTCCAGTTATCATGCCATTCCCAGAGCCACTGATAAAGATATTTGGAAATATTCTCTAGGAGTTAACTGGCTGTGTAATTTATCAGCGAAAGAGTATTTCCTATGACTCCCTTTTTGCCATCACACCTGATGGCTTGTACACTGAAAACACCCAGGTCAAGCACAGCTAACCTCCTTGCCCCTGAGAACTCATAGGGCTTTAAACACTTTTTTTTTTAATTAAGTTCAATTAACCAACATACATCATTAGTACATCGTTAGTTTTTTTAAAAGATTTTATTTATTATTTGACAGAGATCACAAGCAGGCAGAGAGGCAAAGAGAGAGAGGGGGAAGCAGGCTCCCCACTGAGCAGAGAGCTGGATGCAGGGCTTGATGATCCTAGGGCCCTGAGATCATGACCTGAGCCAAAGGCAGAGGCTTAACCCATTGAGCCACCCAGGTGCCCCATTAGTTTTGATGTAATGTCCAGTGTTTAAACACTTTGAATGTTTGCTTACATTTAAAAACAGTGATCTTCTTTTTTTTTTTTTTTAAGATTTTATTTATTTATTTATTTGAGAGGGAGAGAATGAGAGAGTGAGAGAGAGTACAAGACGGGGAAAGTCAGAGGGAGAAGCAGACTTCCTGCTGAGCAGGGAGCTCAATGTGGGCCTTGATCCCGGGACTCCAGGATCATGAGCTGAGCCGAAGGCAGTTGCTTAACCAACTGAGCCACTCAGGCGCCCCCCAAAAAATGATTTGTCACAAAATGAAATGTCACAAAAAAAACACTTCTATTTGTATCAGTATGGGCATATCATCTTCTAACAATTTATAAAAGCTAAATTTGCAAAGGCTAAATTTGTATCCTTTCCTCAAAGTCTGGCACCCTGGGCCCTATGAATCCCATGACCCCTGCAAAAGAGGAACTGGGCGATATTTGTCTTTATGTGGGAAATTTCCTTATTCATTCAGAGGAAGACAGCTCATCTTGAATATGTACTTACATGTCTTGACAAGCCTCCAGGGGCATTTGAGTTTGACACAATTGAAGGTCACTATCTCATGCCAATAAGCATGTTTTGAAGAAAATTTTTAGTGAAAAAAGACATAGACATAAATCATACACATATCTGTGTATATACATCACTGAATTTTTACAAACTAAACATACCCATGTAATCAGCATCAAGATTAAGAAGCAATGTTATGAGCACCCAGAGACTCATGAGTGCCCCTTCTAGGGACCACTCATCCCCCAATAACACTAACTGACATCTAACCAGTCCTGATTTTGACCACACTTCTAGAATGTTTGCTAAAGTGTTTGAATATATTTTGTCTCCTATGATCCTTACAACACTGGAGGTAGGGTAGGTGAGGGCTGGGTATTTAATCAGACAAAGAATACAACTTCATTTATTCAACACCATCTTTCATTGCCTTCATCATGGCATTCCATAATTTGGGCTGTACATTCTGTGAATAACCTGGATAGAATCCACCTGAAAATCCTCTTATCCTACTGAAATAACTAAACTTGAGACATTATATAACAGATAACAGAACCTGACCTGCCGAGAGAGTCCGTTATTTCAAGCAGTGGGAGACGCCAGTGCAGTAGAACTTCTCTTTCCCCTCCAGCCTTTATTCGTGTTGCTTGTTTTGAGGGCTCCTGGGTGCTGCTCTGATTAGAAGTGAAGAATACAGTTGTTGGAACCTTTGCTGCAGCTGTATGCTCTGCTTTCAAAGTAACTATATTATTGGGATATTGCAATGGCTCTGAAAATACATAAAGCATTATTGTTATGCTCAGTATGAGCCCTGTAATACTTCCATTTGGAGAATTTATTTTGATGGAAATAGCTCATTAGACCAGAAAATGCCTGTTTTGTTTTCATTTCACTTAAAAAAAAAATCTGTGCATGTTTGCATAGTAGGTAGAGTTAAAAACCCAGTGTAGCAAGACTTTAGCTAAATTTTCTTCCCTTTCAAAAACAATAACAGAAAAGAGACTTATATATAATATGCCCCAATTTACTTGAAAATAATGAATGCATACAATTTTGCATCCTCAAGTATTAATTATGGAGGAATTTATAGTAATTTATAATGCATTAGAAGATTATTTTTTTAAGAGAACTTGGCCAAAGTCAATGGTAACTTTAGCTCTCATTTATAATAATGGAATAACTGCATTGAAACTTGACTTTTTATTCTAATCATATAATTGAAAAATAACATTTAACATACCCCAAACATGATGAACTCATTAAAAAGCTTTTTATTTGTTATTTTACAATAGTTAAAATAATTAACTTGTTTTAAACAAAATTTTAGCCATTATTTTCCTTAGGTCTTTACAGACTAACAAATAGTAGTGGAGTTGTTTGTTCAATTATGCCACCATATATGTCCAAATAAACTGCAAATATATTGAATTATAGTGCCCTGATGGTTCTGTTTAAGAAACTTTCTATAACTGCCAATTTGCATGGTATTGTGTCTGTGGAATTCATTGGCATTTTTTTTCTTTTATATAAAAGTAAATCAAGATTTTCTAATATTGGTATAAGGAGGTTGAATCAGCTGTAGAATAAGGGGCAGGTGGATTTGTATGGTCTTCTTTTGGGGGGATTTTACCATATTTTCCCCCAGTGTACCTGTAACTCTAACCCTGATCCCAATTTTGTTCTGAGAAGTGCATTTAGTGGTTTTCTGGTTATTCCATTTTGACTCAACTATGAGTGTATAGTCTTTACCTTTATAATCTGCAGGGCAGCTTAAGTAAGGCACTCAGACAGGACTCCAGCTCTTTGAAATGGAAATAAATGAGGAAAGTAGATAAACTAGTCTATTTGGCTTATGAGGCAGAACTTAAGTTCAGCCGGAATTTACTATTCGGACAGGATAGCTCTTTTCTGGGTCCCTAGAGGCCTGTTCTTAACAGAAGCCATATCCGACCACCGCCCTTTGGAAACACCTTCAAAAACATCTAGAAGTCTCAAAGTTAATAGGAAGAGGGAGAGGCAGAGATAGAGTTGGCTCTTTTTTCCTTCCACATTTCTTATCTAAAGATGAGAAATCACTCTTCTGTGAGTGATTGGTCCGCAGACTTTAGGAGAGACCTCATCTGCCCACAGAAGCAGGTCTTGGCTTAAAGCTTCCACAAGAGAGTCTGCAGTTTAACAATACAATAACATCACCCCTCCCCTTAGGAGTCCCACAAAAGGTGCACTTACACAGAAAAGGGGGCTTGCTTTATGTTTTTAACCTATGAGAGAAAGGCCTTCATTTCTATCCCACAGTGAGGTACTCAAATTCCTTGCTATCTTCTGGCAGAGAAGGGACAGATTAGCCTTAATGGGGGGGGGGGGAATCCTTTTGTGGGGGAGGTGAGCCTCCACAAAAGGCTGATCAGCTAAAAATCTTGACAAAATATTTGTAGAGTTAAGCAACATAGTAACCTCTGGTCCCTTCTAGATCATGGTGTGGTGGTTAATACTTCCTACAAACTTTCTCCTCTGAGGCCTTACCAACTGGTGAGCCTGCTTCCTCCAGTCTCTGCCCCATGGTAGATAGGGGTTTGCTGTGATCAGTTTTCTACCAGTTTTGGGGGGGTTGGGGGGAGAGGTGAATTCTGTTTCCTTAGATAAGATAAAGCTAATACATATATATCAATTAGGTCTCTTTTTATTGCAATTTAGACATCAAATGTGACCAGATTAAGAGAGAGGAGATTCATTGGTTTATGTAGCTGGGAAGAATACTGGGGTAGTTATATTCAATAGGGGCTGGAACCAGAGATCTAATGCTATCTGCTCTAACTTTATTTCTGTTAGTCTCTCAATTCTGCTGCTCTTTGATTTGTTGCATTCTGTACATAGTCTCTTCCAGCTCTGCTGGAGAAAAAGTCTGCTCCCCTCAGCATCCATTCACGTATTCGAAGATAGGACTGTTGGTTTTGCTTCTGTCATGGGCTCCTGTTTTGTAGCAATCCCTTTTGGAGTTCAGCCCTAAAGACACAGAGTAGCATCTGGGACCAGAAGAAGAGGGGTGGGTAGAGAAACTTTGTTGGCTAACAGAAGCAAGGAAAAAATAAACAAAACCAGTATCTCTGACAGTTCTCTCTGCAGAGTGGGCATGCATCCTGTGCCAGCTCTCTGTGTCACTGAGAGCTGAAGCCTATTTCTTCCTGAGTCTACCCAAGTGCAAACACAATTACCATGAATATATTCTCCCATGGAGAATGTATATTCCTGCTAACCATATGAAACCGTTGCTTTGGAACTATTCCTTTTGAGATGTTATCTCTGGTATCGTTTACTGAAAGTCCATTTGTCTTATTGCTAGCTATACCCATTTCGAAGGGTCTCCCTTTAGCTAAAGATGCTTCTGTGTGTGCAACAGTGAATGGAGACATCTTTTATCAGTATTTTCTTTCTGAACCTCAAGTTGCTCTCCTGATGATGGCGGTGTATGTATATTTTAGTCTTCCTTGTTACAATTACCAATGGACTACTGGAAATGTGTGCTTTTTTGAGAAAATGGAGAAAATTTGGTTTCAAGATGTGTCTTTCAGAAAAATTCAGAGAATGACATGAAGTCTCTTCAGAGAGCAAAACAAAATTCACTAGAATGCCAACTAAATATTTTTTTCAACTAAATATTTTTTTAAAGATTTTATTTATTTATTTGAGAGAGAGATCACAAATAGGCAGAGAGGCAGGCAGAGAAAGAAGGGGAAGCAGACTCCCTGCTGAGCCGAGACCTCCCCCTCCCCCCAATAATGCGGGGCCTGATCTCAGGACCCTGAAACCATGACTTGAGCCAAAGGCAGAGGCTTAATCCACTGAGCCACCCAGGTGCCCCTCAACTAAATATTTCTTTTTTTTTTTTTAAAGATTTTATTTATTTATTTGACAGACAGAGATCACAAGTAGGCAGAGAGGCAGGCACAGAGAGAGGAAAGGAAGCAGACTCCCCACTGAGGAGAGAGCCCGATGGGGGCTCGATTCCAGGACCCTGGGATCATGACCTGAGCCAAAGGCAGAGGCTTTAACCCACTGAGCCATCCAGGTGCCCCTCAACTAAATATTTCTTAACCTGAATATTAATCTTCCCCTCAATCCTCTCTTAGTACTTCAACCTCAGAAATTAATTGATTAAGATAGTTTGGCAACATAATAGAAGCAAAGCACGAACACTGAAACGGACAATAGACTGGCTATTTAGATTGGGGAAAAATAGAGGGAAGAGTTTATTTTGACCTGTTAGTACCTACTAGAGATAGTAATAACTCATTGATGGTAGACATTAGCACTGAATAAGAAAGTGGCCCAAATGCAGAGAGTAACCATGCTATGACCCAGCTCACCCTTACAACACTGTTTATGCTACTTTGTCAGTTAATCAGGGGAAAAAGGATCTATCTGTAGGTGGGATACTTTCCCAGGAAGGTCAAGTATTCAGGCACAAGGGAGGGAACTTTCTTCCCCAAACTTGTTGCTGATAACCAAAGGAAACAGATGCACTTCTTGCTTCTTCTGTGATAGCGAGCTATCACTGTTGGTGTGTATTATTTTTATTAAATCTCATTCTTCTTGAGGCCATTGATTAATCCTTTTGTGAGAAGAAATGTCCACTAATTTCAAACATTACTTGAGAAAAGAAACAGACAATTTACATAACATAAATCACAGAAAGCCGATGAACTGAGAACTCCTTTGCTGAAAGCCAATTTGCCAAATGACCAGTTTGCCTAAAGCTAATTTTCTAAAAGTCAATTTACTGAATGACCTCGTCTCCAAATTATTGAGGATAAAAACAAATTTTGGTTCCACCACTGCTCCTGCTTCTGCCACTGCTCTTTGTCATTACCTCTGGCCTTGGCTGGTGGCAAAACAGCTACCAAAACTATGCAAGTGGGGGCGCCTGGGTGGCTCAGTGGGTTAAGCCGCTGCCTTAGGCTAGGGTCATGATCCCAGAGTCCTGGGATTGAGCCCCGCATGGTGGGGGGGTGTCTCTGCTCAGCAGGTAGCCTGCTTCCCCCCTCTCTGTGCCTGCCTCTCTACCTACTTGTGATCTCTGTCAAATAAATAAAATCTTTAAAAAAACAAACAAAAAAAAACCAAATTATGCAAGTGTCCTTGGAGCCTATGTCTTCCATTTTAGAGAAAAGGAAATCGAGGTTTACAATAGTTAATTAATTTGCTTATTTAAGTCAGTTAAATTTCCATACGCGTTAAGTACATAGATTTCTCTGGGTCCAAGGCATCTACTCACTCTTAACCACCACTAACCATCATACTGTTATTCACTCATTTTTAGAGCACTTCATCCTGTGACCACACCTAAGAAGAACTAGGGCAAAACAAGTTCTTAGTGACCAGGAGCTTTTAGGAAAAGAAAGAACATACGGGTATATTAATCAATGCTCTGTGAGGGAGTGGCGTATTTGGACTGATTAAATATTCTGTTTAAAAGAATTACGTGTACTACTCCTTGGAGATAAATATAATATAGAAATACACAATTCTATATCTGTATGGAAGGAATGGAACGTTAATGTTTATTTTTAGTTTGATTTAAAAAATATCCCTGAGCTTGGAGTCACTGTTCTGATCAAGAGGAATCCAGAGTGAAAGTTCATACTTAGAACCAAGATCCAACAAATATTTAAAATACTGAGAGGACAAAGTTATAAATTCATTTGATAAATGGTATCAGCTGTCAACAAATGTTGCTGATTAGTAACAGCTTACTTATTATTACTTATTAGTGTTATTAGGAACTTTTGAGAACAATCCTGGCAATTGGGATGAGGAGAGTAAACTTGCTTTGGAATAGTAGCTCACTGACAGAATCACATCTTCTAACAGTGAAGGTTGCTGTCCCTGCCCACACAGTAAGAGCCTAAGGTACAATTCAATAACCTGGGGTCAATAGTGAAACTGAAGCTGAGATGTTACAAAGGGGATGTACTGAGACATTCATGAGCTCGGGAAAATTCATGTCATTTTTTCCTGGGGGAGCTATGGTACAAAAGAAACAATCTGTTCGTATCACTAGATTTAATGCCTGCTCTTTTGCAAGGGAGGATATTTTTCTGGCTAAGTGGATATTGGCTCTTTAGAAAAAAGAGAATTTTTAAAACCTCTCCTGGAATTTAGGTGGGAAACAGGATCACTGTGTCAAATATGGTGCTCTGGGGTACCTATGAATGAATTAGAAAATGGACTCCATCAAGAATAGGGGACATATTCAGATTGGCTGGGGGAATGTGGGCTGGATCTAGCTCCTCTGTTGCCTTTGCTGAGTTTTTGTGTGGGCTACAACCTGTGTAACCATGTTTTCCTTCCTCATTAAAAACTGTGTCCACCATCACCAACAACAAAAACATACTATTTACGAGCTAGTTTCCAAAAGTCTGCTCCTCATGTCAATTCCATATACTCATCAAATATTTTATAATTACGTTTTAATGATTTTCTAATTGCCTACTTGTTTTCTTTCTTATTGATTTTAAAGTAAATGTAGTTTAAGTAAGTTTTTTGATATTGAATGGCCCATGCTCATCATTATATCTATATATGTATATGTATCTCTCTTTATCAAGTAATACACCATACCTATAGAATAACAGTACAGAAGTACAGAAAAGGACAAAGAAAATAGGAGAGTCTTTCTCTACTCCCAGTCTTATCTTTTGGAAATATCCACTATAGGACTAGGCATGAGGGGGAGAGTAAACTTGCCCAGCCCCCAGTAAGCAATGTTTTGACTCAAGGCCCTTTGACTCAGAGTTATTCTCTAAAACTCCACTCTGTTGCCTCTTAACACTTTCAATGTCTTCATTTTTTTTTTTTTTCCTTTGGATTTTTCTCAGTTCTTGCCATAGAAAAGCTTCATTTCTCTTAATTTTACCCTCTCTTCCTTTTGATAGATGGGAATCCCATATGGTCTCGGTCAAGTCAAGCTAGTACAATAATAGAGCTAATGAAATATCTTCATTAAATAAAATCAAAGTTTTATCTTTTGTAGTGAGATTAGACAGTATCAGGAAGCAATGGCACCAACCTTAAAATATCTTGAATCCTCTTCAGGATCTATAATGACATCTTCTACTTTCTCTTTCTCTTATAATTAAAATTTTAATTTAATTTACCTTAAGCACTAATGTTCAAGGGAAATTTCTTATTAAATTTTATTGTACCTCTTATTTTCCAAATTTATAACAACTTCTACCTCACTTTGTATGAATGAACTTCAATACTGTTTCAGACTTCTTTCTTAAACTCAAGTATCTCTTTGGAATGCATAAAGTACATAAAGTATGGAATAGAATCATAAAAATGGCTCTATTTCTATATAGTTGATTGATTTATAGAAGGAGTTTCATTGCATTATAGTCAACATAATATGCACTACCAGATTATATTACACTTATTTAAATGTTTTCTACTATGTGATCTCTCATCCTTTTAAGCAATTTTTCTTACTGCATTTTGAAATTCTCAAGAGCAGAACCTCTTTCTACTGCATGGCATTTCTGTTTACAACACAGACAATGTTGGCTTATTTTTACATAGGTTTAATAAATTTTATTAAATTTCATTATATAATTAGTCATCAGGTGTGAAAAGCTTTTCTACTACAAAGATATTTTTTATAACATGATAAGCTCTTACACTACAGAGTTTATTTATGATGGGTATGTAGTAAATTTTACTAATTTTATCCAAAAGTTTTAGGATGATAAAGCTTGGGAGGAAGCTGGGGTAAAAGCTTCAGTCCAACTCCTAGCATTTTGTCCCTGATTCAGATCACCTCTGGCCTTGTTTTCTTGCAGCATTAATTGAGAAGAGTGAGATCCTAGGAATCCTAGTCTGCAGAGCTGTGGTTCCTCCTTGGAGATAGAATGGACTCTATGACTGATAGTTTCCTTTTTAAAAGTAGGGAATGTTTTTTTAAGATTAAATATGGACCCAGCTCTAATTATAACTTACAATATTTAAGTTCTGAATTTCTAAAAGCCATCGATTTTTCTTTTTCTCTATTATACACTATTTTATGTATTTCTGCATTTTTAACTTGCAAAAGCAGCATGATACTTAAGATCTTGTATTGTTTCTTTTTTCTTTTTCTTAAGACTTTTTTAAAGATCTATTCATGTTTTCTATTTGCATTTTGGCTCATTGCTTCTAAGCATTTTATAGTATGCATGCACCATGCTTTACCAATCTATTCTGTTAGTGATCTTATTTGATTCAAATTCTGCCACCACCACTAAGGTGACATGTTCTTCTAAATGTCCCTTTAAGCAACTGTGTGAGAGATTCTCCAGGGATATGCGCTGGAGAGGGATTGCTGGGTCATTGGTTATACCACTCCAATTTTCACTAAGTAATGCCAGGTTGTTCTTCAGAATGACTACTAGTTTTATTTCCACATTTTGGCTAACTCCTGGTATTGCTCAACTTTTAGATTTTTACAAATCTACTAAATGGGAAGTGGTACTTTAATTTGCATTTTTTCCCTAGTAATTAGTCAAACTAGGCATCTTTACAAATACTTGTTAGCTATTTATATTCCCATTGAATTTCTCTTCCTGTACTTTGCTCAATTTTTTTTTTTTTCCCTATCAGGTTCTATCAGGTTTCCTACTTACTACATTTTTTTTCTTCTCTTGTTTTATTTATTTATTTATGTATTTATTGGTAGAAGTTTCTTTAAGAATGTACATACTAATCCCTAGTTGATTTTTTTTTTGAAGGGTCTTCAGCTTTCCTGGTTCTGTCAACCATTAGTCTATGGCAACTGATAAAACAGAAATCTCCAATATGGTTTAGTCTTCATCTTGCTGACCTTTTTGTATCTTGATTAAGAAGTCCTTTCACATTCCAAAGTCATAAAGGTTTTTACCTGTGATTTCTTTTACTGGCCTTACATTTTCTCCACTAATTTTCACATAACATAATTTTATTGAACTTCAGTAAAGGGAAGGCTACAGCCTTCCCTCAAGTGAGAGATCTGAATTCCTCCATGATGTGGCAAACCAAATTCAAAAGCATCTTCTGATGTAAACCTTTTTTTCCCCCATATTTAACTTGAATTTAGATTAAAAAAACTGAAATATGAGAAAGATTTTTAATGAAGCCTGTTCTTTCTTCACACAGGAGGAAAAAAAATTTTGAGAAGCTGTCACTGTTCTTGGTCTGATTCTGTGACAATAGCCAGGATGGAGATGATGCTTTAGGACTGATGGCCCTGGAGCCAAGTTCCTAAGGTAAGTGTCTGCATTTGTTTAGATGATAGCAGTCTTATTAAGGTGCAGGAGTTTAGGCACATGCCCTGTTGTGCGAATAGCATTATTGTTCTCAAACATTTTCCATTTCTTCCTAGCCCCCTTTCATTTTGAGTCTTTCAAATGCTAAAACAACTTATAAGTCAAGCTCTTGCAGTGTCAAAGTGGAGGCTTCACAGAAACTCCCAGCTTTTTTTTTTTTTTCCTTTGCTCTACATTTTGATTTTTTGTGCTTTTGTTGTCTCTTTTGGTTCTTAAATTAACCTAATTTATAAATTGAGCCTTATCCATTTCCATTTATTTTTTAATGCCTGAAATTTGTGTCAAAAAACTCAGAGGATACGGCCCCAGAGGAAACAACCTATTTCCCAATTTTAGATGCTAATTCACCACTAAATTTCTTGGTTTCTTATATATTTATTTATTTTTGATCCTACATCTCACCTTGGACGTACGGTCTGGACAGAGCATTTATGCAGAGGACTAGCTATGCCCTGAAGAGAGGTACAGAGGTTGTATGGACAACTTTCACAGCTCACGTGACCTCGGTCTCCTGGGGAGTTTCTCTTATGTACTTGCCCTTCCTGAAAGAGCCAGAGACCAGGGAGCAGAGCCCGGGAGAGGAATAGGGGGCTGATATGGTGACTTCCCAACTCAGCTGTGCAATTGCCTCCTTATCTTCCAGAGAACGAGGCCCTGCAGAGCTGCTCATTGGTGAGAGCACATGACCACACTGGGGGCCTCTTTACTTGTCTGTTCTTTGATTTTCCAAATCTGTGCTTTGTAAGCACAGATGTGTGCTCAGATGTGAGACAGCTGTTCAAAGGACATTTCAGGATAAAAAGCATCTTTTATTCAGTCATTAGTATCAATTCTTCAGAAGTCATTAGTCAACTAAATATATATGGCATGACTTGAGCAAATCCTCCTCTACTAAGGAGTATTTTCTCAATGAGGTTACTGTTCAGAAAAGTTAAAAAAAAAATCCCGTAACTATTCTTATGCTTAAATATGTATTTTTAAAAATCCCCCTCCTGCCAGGGCTGGTCCTATACCTGCTTTGTATAATTTAAGGAGTGTAGAAAAGCTACTCTGTCCATAAATGTTTCACCAGCTTGTTATGAAGCCTGTAATTTTGCCCAGAGAGGCCTCCTTTAGCTCAGGTGTCCCAACTAAACTCACATGCAAGGGTTGTCTCACAACCCAGTCATCTTACTGCAGCCATGAAATGGGAAAGCATCTTGCTGCGAACTGAGGATGCAAATGGGCATGGGTCAAGTAAGATTCCCGTCCTCTGGGCGCCTATAGTCCAGAGAGGCAGGCACACATATGGATGATAAATTAACAAGACAAAGGAGCGCCTGTGTGGATTGTTACATCCATGTGTGTAAATCATCACTTCTGTAGAAATCATCACATTTTGGGTGTTCAGAAAGATCTCCAAGGCCTCGTCCTCAGAAAAAGGGTTTTTGGATGACTAGGTGCTGAAGGCTGACTCAGATGGAAGGTAGAGTTTGAGTTAAAGAGAGAAGATAAGGAATATTCTAGACCAGGAACAAAAGTTAATAACGTGGAAACAGGCCAGGCCAGGGTGACTGGAATGGGTGAGTTCATATAAGAGGTTCCCGACGGCGGGTATGCTGTTGAAGACAAAAGCTTGCATAACAAGGTCAAATAAGTGGACATTTCTTGTTTTCTATTTTAGATCTAACCTATGAAAAGCCTGATTTTTAAAACACACATAAAGCAAAGAGAGTCATTGTGTTTATTATTTAAGCCACAGAAAGACTTAACAAAGCTGTGTATAAATGATACCCAGGGCCCCTCTTAAGCAAAACTGTGAGAATATGTCAAATCTGCCCTTGATTCCCTGACATCCTCTTTTTCTAGGAACCTGACTGATTTCTCCGTTTGTTGTCCTTTCTCCTGGAGTTGATCCATCTAAATGCCTTTGGGATTAGCCCATTTTCTGCCCGTCCATGGGGTTGTTTTTTTTTTTTTTTTTTTTTTTTTTCAGAACAATTGGGAGAGAAAGAAACCCACCATGTCTTGTCTCCCTGCTGTCAGTAGATTCTCTTAAATCAAAACCCTCTTCTCTGGCTCTGGAATCTTCATCCCAGACCGCACTGTGCACCACCTCGCCTGACTCCTCTTCCACCGCAGTATCCTTCTGAGCTTTTCAGGATGCTGCCTGGGTCCTCAGTTACTCCTGGCATCCTCAAACCCTTCCTGTAATGGTTCCTTCCTTCCTGATCTTACTAGAGACTTACAGGCCTCTTACAGGTAGTTTCCAAGGTTGCTCATTACACTGAGGGTTCTCATTCCCTCATACACCACATACCTCAGGGTGGGGTAACACCTTCCTCCCTTCCCAGTTCCTTCTTTGGATCCTTTTTTTTAAAAAAATCCAAATAAAAATCCTTCATCCTTTGAAGCCCTTTATTTCCTTCTACCAACCTACACACTACTAGCCAGTCAGGTGTTTCGTCCTGATTTACTATTTTCCCTTCTAATCTAGCTCCTTCCATCATCCTCAATGATTTTGCTGTTCACGCTGATGTTTAACCCAACATTTTAGCTCATTTTCTGTATGTCTTCCTTCCAGTGGCCTTTATGTCCAGTTTCTTTCAGGTCCCCAATGCTATGACCACATTCTGGACGTTGGAATCATTTGCAATGGTTCCTTTTCTGGAACAACGCATTGAAACATTCTCCCTATGACTATAATCTAACCATCCTTCTAACTCTTCATCCATTACTAATGCTCTTCTCAACCTTTACTTGCTTAGGGATATCCAGTCTTTTCTACTAGTTTTCCAGGTATCAGCCCACCTGTCCCTTCACTCTCTTCTCTACACTGACTGGCTGCTATAGTTTGTTTTTTTAACTACACTGTTGTCTGTATCTCTAGAATGTTTACCCCGTTGTCCTTCTGTCTCATCCACCTGATAAAATTCCAATCCTGGGCCAGTGCAGCCATGTGCTTTCTTCTTAATGGCACATTAATTGGTGAACTGTTGGAAACACACACACAGACACACACAACCTCATGGACTGTTGCCACCAAAATCCACATTTTCTATCTTCACTAGGTCTCTCATGCTGCCAGCATTTCTTCTGTTTAGTACCTCTCTATTTCCCACGGTGCCTCCTTCAAATATTCTCATTAGCTTCTGACTTCTGTTGCCCCCACTTGCACCTCCATGGTCTCGCTTTCAGCAAATGAGCTTGCCTCTATCCTCACAGGAAAAAAGAAAGAAAAAAATAAAGAACTCTCTTTCTTCTCCCAAACCAACAAACTTAGCCACAGGAGCAGCTGTTATTTCCTCTTTACCTCCGGTAGAATCAGAGAAGATATCCCTTCTATTTGAGAATTAGCCTATTCATGCTGCTTTGAGTCCCATCCTTTCATATGCTGCTACCATTCAGATTACTAGTCTCTCCTGTATCTTCAATCTCCAACTGGCTCACCTAGTTATCGTCACTTTTCTCTGCCTCAACCCCACATCCCTCCCTGACTGTGGCTCTGTCACTCCTGCCTCGCCAGCTGAGTTCTCCCACGAGTTGCCTCTCCTTGCTCTATGCCGGGCTCACTTCTGCATCCACACCCTTGCATCATCTCCCTTTCACTCTTCTGCCCCCTGCTGAATCTTTTCTTCCACAAAGATAAAGTTGTTCATTCCAAGATATCTGTAAGCCCTCCCCTTCTTTGTCTTCTCTGCAGCCCTGACAAATCTGCCTTCATCCTCTTTTCTGACAAAGTGCCTTCTTGCACTGCAGTTTGCTTCATAACAGACGTGGGAATGCGTCGGCTTGCCGACAAAATCCTCACCGGTACATCCACAATCAAGCTCCCTTCCCCTTCCTGGTGTAAGAGAAGAGGTGACCTCTCCTTCCAAAGGTTCAGCCTGTTGCCCACTGGTCTAAATCCACTCAGCCAGAAACCCAGACAGCTTGACTCCTCCTCTCTTACTCTTCTTGATATAACCAGGCATCATGTCCTACCAATTCCGCTCCATTTCCTGTCTCTTGACTCTCTCCGGTATCCTCACCCCCGCTGTAAGCATTTTGCATCAGTGTACCATTGTCAGGTCCACTCTATTGCAGCCTCCAACGAGGCCAACATATTGCTAAGCTAATGCTGCTTCAGTATTAAGGTTCTATACTTCCACAGGCTTTGCAAACATCTTGGTCTTAGAATATTGTATTCTTTGTCTCGAATAGAACTTCCAATTGCCTCAGCTTTAACACCTACCACCCTTGGGCCTACCCCCAGGCCCACACACTGTGTTGTCTCTGGTCTTGTGCTCAACCAACCCACGCTCTGCATGGCCAACCGTGTGACTGTTTGCAAGTGAAATGACACTGTGCCACTTTCTTGCTTAAAAACCTTCCATGGGTTTCCTATGGCTTTTAGGTTTTAGGGAAAAATTCCTAAATACAGCTGTTAGGTCCACTCTGACCTGACCTCTGCTTTTCTCTCTGATATTCCCTTCCATTACACATTTTACATGCTTTCAGGACATTCTCTCATCTATAGTGTGGTAAGCAAGGCAGCTTCTATCTTTCTTTGAATATGAGGAAATTAAAGCTCAGAGAGGACAAAGAATCTTCCCAGGTCTATGGAACAAATGACTTAGGTGCCTGAGATTTGGGCTGAGTTCTTTGGATTCCATTTGCAACTTAGTTTGCCATTATCACATGTGGTTTCTAGGTACAAATGTGTTCATTCCGTGATGATGCTGAAAACAGAAAAGTCTTTGTAATTTCTGGGTCACTTTTAGTTGGTAAGGTTTTCACAATTTGATTTGTAAGTCGACAAAATCAACTGTTTAAAAAAAAAAAAAACTTTTTAAAAAGTAAACTCTATTACCGATGTGGGGCTTGGACTCGTGATCCTGAGATCAAGAATCACATGCTGTACCAATGGAGACAGCTATGAGCCCCTTAACTGTTTTTTGTTTGTTTTTATTAATCTTCTAATTATTATATTTTAATTCCTACAGTCATCTAAATTTTCCTGTTAACTTTTTGTAGGCCGGACGTTTTAGGGCATTTGTCTCCCAAACAGATACATTTATAAAGGGGATGGTTTAAGCTGGGATGCTCCCAGTTCTGTGTGAGGTCATCCTAATTTCAGAATAGTATATGGACTGAGATGGTCTGGAACTTGCCTGAACTTTAGCCAGGTTTCTTCATGACCTCTTTTTCTTAGAGCATTTGCTTAAAAAAACTTGCAATTGTAAATTCTTTCTCTGCCCTTTGAAATGTAAATCTTCTCCTGAAATATAATAATGCAGTATCTTGAATGAAGTCTTCCTTGCCATTTTTATCAAGTGTCCTGTACAATTTCTCTTTTGTAGTGTCCACCATTGAGAACCATTTATAAAAATGTGGAAAATTATATTTGTAGGCACAACACTGATACTGATCTTGGTCCTTTCATTACATTTCCTTTGTCAAAAAGATTTTATCCTATGTATTTGCTACCTCTACACAAAAAAACTAATTGATATATATTTCTCAGAGATCATATATACTATTTCAGAGTTCATTGATTTTTTTTTTTTTTTAGATCTTCCCTTTAAATGGATTCTGACATAGGGTGTCACTTTTGCTTACATGCCTTTTTTTCCTTCTAGGTAGTATGTTTTCTTGGAAATGTTTTTCTTAATGTAAGAGCAGACAGCATTGTTTTCCTTGCTGATAGTGCCTTGAGTTCTTTTATGACATAGTTTCATTCGTCTCCATAAAAGCAGGAGAATATTGAGAAGGCTGGAATATAAGGAGAGGCCGTTCAGCCCACCAGGCTCTTTTCCCTTTAATGCACCCTGGAGAACATTTAATTGCTTCTTGAATGACCCCCAAGGTCTTCCTAGAATGAGCTTGTTGTCTTCTTTGTGGAGGAGACCATCCCCATTTCATTCGAACTCATTGTGACTTAATTATAGGATACATATAATAAATTGGAGGCAATCAGTAATCCTTAATCAAACAGGGTAAATTTGTTTCACATGCAAGACACAATGGGCCCTTGTGAAATAGATGGCACACTTTCATTTACTGAACGATACCCAGATTAATTAACTCACCTGATAGCTGTGGTTCCAATTTCCCAACTGCAACTCAAGTCTATCTTATGCTTGCCCTTCTTTCTTCTCTTTCTTGTTATCATTCCGTGAAACTGCTCAGCAGACTTTCAGATTCAAAGATGATCATTTCTGTCCACATATAAAATTTTGTCATTATAGAAAACAAGGCACGTATTTATGAAAAGTGCCTAGTATATGTGTATATATAGAACACATACCTACATATATCTACATGCATACGGGCATATGTGCATGCACAGACATACATACCCACATGCACTCAGTGGGGGAAACGCTAACATTTCTTTTGATGTGGCATTTCTTTAATTACAACTCCATTACAAATCTGAGTTCAATGGGTCTATATCCAGAATTTTACAGTAATTTCCTCAAGCCTCCAGCAGTGCCTAATCACTTTCTAGAGCAGAGATTTTAGCTGTTTGGTGTCTGCTGGCTGTTTTCCCTGAAAATTACTGTAAGAGATTTAATTGATTTATATTTCATTTATCTTATAAAAAGTTGAGGTTTTTATTAAATTTAAGTGCCTGTTTAGTGCCTCTCATTGTGTATCCTGATTACTTTTGGTGACTCAGTGTAACATTTAATAACTATTAGTTTTCTTTTGGAGAGTTCTTAACCAGGAAACAAGAGTTCTTACAGCTACATAGATAATTAACTTGAAGCTTGTCTGTCTCCTGAGAGACATCAAATATGTAAATGAGGAACTTAAGCCTTAACAAGACATGGTAAGGAAATCACTAAAACTTTTATCACATGAAAGCTAAAATCCGCAGTTAAAAAATATACCAGGATGCTTTGAAGAACTAATATATGCTTCTTGCTCAGGATTTGTGAAATTTATGGGCTTTAAATTCTTTTCAAAGCTGCGGGAGCTAGTCAGATCTGTTAAGAAAAAAACCAAAGAAGGTAACAGGAAAACAAGGACAGGAACCATATTTAAATGTTCCACAATGCCTACCATATTATTGGAGCTCAACAAATATTTAATAAACGTACACCAAGGTTTTCTCTTTTATTTTGCAAAATCCTCATTTGCAATATCTAACATTGTTCCCATTGTTTAATCATAATGCCTTTCAGGGCAAACCAATCCATGATATCTTTGGACTGGTTTTAGTGGTAAAGACTTAAAACAGAAGGAAGAGCCATTCATATTTGATTTTTTTTAACTGATTAACCAGGTCTCTTCATTGTTCTGTATATGCCTCTATTATTAGAATATATCTAAAGAAAAATATGGAGGAAAGACCCTTTAAATTTCTGTTTTAAATAGAAACATTTGTTTTAATGTTTTAATACAGGAACTTGTTTTAATACAGAAACATTTTATCATTATAAAAACTTTTAGTTACCTGGATAACGTATTTTTTTGTTGTAACTGATGAATTATGTTTTCTTGAGACATGTGGAACTAGCAAATGGAATGGGCAAAACTGAGAAACTATTTGTAAATTCACAAGAGAATGGTTTTCTTGAAAAGTCGTTAGGTTTTCTGATTTTTTGAAAAGGCAAATCATTTGAAACTTTTAAAGACAATTTACCTAGCTCTCAGTGGGTTATGTACTTTTAGTGGAATGCACTTCTAATTCTTTCAAGTCTTCAGTTGGGTGTGTGGATTATATGTTTGCTCTTCTATCGCTATAGCGGGGGGTGACCCAGAGGCACAGCCCTGCCCCCATTCGGATGTGGCTGAATGCTCCTGTGGTTGGTGCAGTGCTGTGCGTCCTGTGGGGACAGGCGTCTACATAAGTGCTCGCACAGAGCCACGGCCACTGTGCCTTTTCCCTCTGCGAGTCCCGGCCACATCGCCAGGCCTAACCTGGGCTTGCCCCAGGATTAGGATGGAATGTGCATGATTTCCTTAAGGAAATTGTCTGCCTCTTGAGTAAACACATTAAATAGCACCTGGTCAGGAATAAAGGGCATTTGTGCGCTATCAATTATCCGCCGGAATTCAGTGAGGGCCTGCCATATCAACTGTGGCGAATCTGATCAAAGGCAAATGAGTAAGTAAGAAAGGGCAGCATGGAGAAAAGGGCCACAGACATGTTTTCTTCAGGATATTAACACTGGTTTCACTTCCTTTCTGCCCAATGCACTTTGTTACGATGTGGGCATGTGTTTCCCTACGTCCTAATATTTCTGTTTCCCAAGGGATAAGATATTACTGGGATTCTAGTTATAACATTAATACAATTTTTAATGACAATTTTTTTTTTTTCCTTTAAGCTTGTTCCAAGGGTCTCCTAAGCATGATGTTCTGAAGAGCTCTGAGTGGCCCTGGGGCAGTGGGTTGGTTATCACTGTAGTGCAAGCTCTTAAACACTGCAGGGGGCGGAAGATGTTTCTGGGCTGGTAAGAAGTTTACAGCCTCATGGGGGAGATAAAGTTCAAATTATGCATATTCACTGTCTTATGTGGCATGGATTTGGTTCCCTCTTGACTTCCAACCTCTCCCTCAACATCTTTTAGATCTCTAAAATTTATAATAAAAACATCTTTCATTAGTTTTGTACTAGCCTATGCATAAAGCTCTGTCATAGTCAAAAGCCCATGATCCTTGTAGCGTTGCTATTTCACTGCCTACTCACTCTTCTGCCTCATTAGCTGAAGTCAATTTCTAAACCCATTAAACACATCCAGAATTAAGACGACCCATGTCATCCTAAAAACAACAACAAAAAATATAATGCATCTGTAGATAAGAGAGGGCTGGCTCTGTTTAGGACAGCTGTTATGTAAGAATTGTATTTGCACCACAGAAGCTAATCTTGAAAAATCTTTGGTCATCCATTTATTAGTTGATTTGTCGATATCTGGACCAGTTATCCTCTAATTCTTACTTTTGTGGCTTGTCCTCTTCAGAGCCATTCTAGAAAATGCATGATAGGGTGGCTTACTCCATAGGAGGGAAAAAAATCAAATAAAAAAATAAAGACTTGCCTGGCTTCCTGTTTAATTCATTACCTAAAAATGTTCCTTTCAATCATATTAATATTATAATTTTGTTACAAATATTTCCAATTAAAACTAAACAAGAGATCCTTTTCGGTATAGAAAAAGGGAGTTTATGGTTCAACATTTGGCCTTTTAAAAAGGTAATTTAATTTTGGTTCCCTTCAAAGTGAAGGGAAGATTTCAAAGCTTTAAATTATTTGAATACTTGGCTTTTGGGAATATAGTAAGAGGATTATTTTTGGTTAAATTACTGGGACCATCCTTAATAATTCATAACAGCTACATCATTCATGACTTAAGATTGCCTTAATTAGAGAGGATTTTTATCTCATCTTACTTTTTACTATAAGCACTTACTACTGTTTCAGTTTTCTCTTTGACACTACTGGCATCAGAGTCATCTTTCCATGTGCCAGATACATTATTATTTATATTTGAATTTATGATGTTTAGAAAAACACACAGTGCAGATATATGAAACCTGAAGGAAAAAGGTAACTTTCCTGGAAATTCACAGAAATGCATCAGTTCTAATATTTGGAAGGTCTTGGTGATTCTAGTTTTACTTGTCTATCTAAAGAACAATGTGCTTTCTATTGTTTTTGGTTAAAGAGACATATTAGAGAGAAACATGGATTTGGGAAGAAAATTTAGACAGTTTCAAGAGAAGTTTTAATTTGTTGACTCTCTACTGGATTGTTTATACTTGTTAGACATAAGAATCTTCATGGAGTAAGTACTAACTCCATCCTTGAGAAAAGTTACAGCTGTCATTGGCTATGCTCAGTCTCTTTCCATGTATTTCTTGTTTTTTTTTAAAATAAATATTCTATTTTTAAGTAATCTCTATGCCAAATGTAGAACGTAAACTCACAACCCTGAGATCAAGAGTCATCTGCTCTAAGGTTGGGCCAGCCAGGTGTCCCATCTTTCCTTGTATTTCTTGCTGAGGATAATCATTTGCAAAGGTATCTCTATTTTGATAAATGGACAAGTGAAATATATTTTTGAATTACTTTCAATACGATCAAGTCCCACTGTGAAAAAGGTGAGTGCCACCATTCGTGTGGCTATAAATTATTTTAAGACCGAGAAGAGTAAAGTGCCACAGACTTCAAATTTTGAAATCAATTACAAAACACTTTAAACATGACAAAACTTATTTTGGCAAACGTTATTCACTGATATAGTAACCAAATTACCTAGCAGAGAACACCTTTGTTTCAGGATTCTAAAAATGGAATAGGGCAAACAGGAACTTAGTAAGAAAGGGACCCAAAGTTCTTATGCTAGGAACTCATAGTTTTTATGCTATAAAAGCCAAGATAACACTATACAATAGATGCGATCCTGTTTCTATAGGTTGGGTTCTCATGGATGTTTTCTACATACACTCACCACTGTGCTTTAGTCCAGTACTATTTTTTTAATGCACTGTGATTATAACCGGAGGTTTGTTCAAGAAGTTTGGTTTTAGAACTTGTTTTGTGTGCAAACATACTATCTTTGATTTAATTTTTTCTGACACCATGCCCACTGCACAGTAGAGAAAAAAAAGCATAATTGTAGTTTTGTCCTTTATAGCACAGGACAAATAAATGTCAAAATCAAATGGTGGTGTCCCTCAAGGGAAAACACACTTCAGTGATGAAATATTCTTCTTCACTTCCCATTGCTATTCCTCTGAACACCCAGGTGAAGCTGCCTCAGGACCTAATCAAATGCTACTAATTTGCATATAATAAAAACCTTGTCATGAGATTTTAGAATGTTACAAGGGAAAGTGCATCACATCTCTAAAATGGTAAATTACGAAGATATGCATACATCTGCTCTGAATCTACAGTTTATAAACACTCGGAAGAGTTTGACCAGACCCAATCAGATATGGGCACCTGCTTGTGTTGTTGATGTAATTGTCAGTGAGATTCTCTGCTTAATCAAGATCCTTGGAAGTGGCGTATTGCTATTTCCTATGTTCCCTGAAAAGGCTGTGATATTGATAAAATGTCAGACTCCTTCTTGGGAATGTCAGTAACAATCAACTTTGTAAAGCAATCATTAAGGTAGCTTTTAAAAGAGTTGTATGAACAAACAGTTTCCTGGGAATTATTTGTACTTACAATAGTACTTCTGTTTTTCAAAAATAACAATTCACATATGAGGCTTTCTTACCAGAATCAATCCCACCCCAAATTATTTGAAAGAACGTATTTTTAAATCATATGAATTATTTTTGGAGTAAATTCTTTGGACCTTAGGACTGTGGTTGTTTTGATAATTTCTGCAAATTTATCAGGTGGTTTAAAAAAATAAAACAAACTCATTTTGCAATATTCTTTTTGGATCTATAGGGTAAGACTGAACCTTTTTTTTATTACAGTTAACATCAAATTCATAAATACAAAGTATTAAATTTCTGTTCCCTAATCCTAACATTATACACAGAATTTTGAAAAATGTCTTCTGGAAATTATGGAAGCTACCTAAGCATTTGAAATGCTTGCTTCTATTTTTTTTTTTTTTTTCATTATGAAAAGGCTAAATCCCCTTGCTCTGAAATTGAAATACTCAACTGGTAAAGGAATACACTTGAATTCTGAGATAATCTCATGTTATTCAGTACCATAGAGAGATATTCATTATCATTTCAGTGCATTTGGCATGGGACACAATAAATATTCCATTTATGCAGCCACAATAAAAATTGTTTTTAAGGACATGGTAAATTATGGAGAATGACTTGCTGTTCGAAGGCCATGTGGTCAGAAGGAAGAAGGCTTAACTGAAACATGAGGAGATGAGAGTAGCCTGAAATTTCCTGTCTAGGTTAGAATTAGAGACGTTACTCAGGGTCATTTTGGAATTTCTTCTATTGAACTTTTTGAAAGCACAATTGGTTCTCATTTGCCAGTGATACCCTATCTGGAAGGGAGAAGAATGGAGTAATATTTAGCAATGTGTTGGTGGCCTTTCATGGAACAAAGTTCCTGTGACAAGAACTTAGTGTTCTGCAGTTCAAATCATGTCTTCTGTAAAGCAACAATTATGTAGAATAAGAGGCCGTCTGAAAACAAAAATAACAAGACCAGAAAAAAGATCTGTTTCTGCTCCCGATAGCAAGTTTCTAAGGACTGTTAGATTCCTTTTAGTTATTTTTATTCAACTATTTTATTTTAACTCCAGTGTAGTTAACATACAGTGTTTCTTAGTCTCAGGTTGGGTTACTTTTATTTAAAGCAATCATTAGATCAGTCTTCTTCAGGCACAAGCAACAGAATTTACATATGTGGGGAAACCCAGTGAACGAGGATTATGTCCACTTCCTCTTTTTGTTCCCAGAATCTGCACAGGGCCTGTGGTATAAGAGGCTCTCCGTCAATGTGTGTGGATGAATGAATGAAGTAAATACCAATTGATTAGGTTTCTCGATTTTTCTGAAGCTGAGTGCTCTTTTCAAGGGCTGAAGCTGTAGTTTTATTACTTCAGCTACAGAAAGTCCTTGGGGTACACATGGATTTGAGGTTTTCTTATGATGATCCTACAATGATCCTGTCTCCTGGATGGAACCCTCTCTCTAGGGTGGTCAGTTGCCAGATGGCTTTTCTGTGGACACGATCTCCTTGTATCCTTTACATGTCAGCAGGCATTGCACTGTGGATGGAGCACTGAGGGAGCACTCAGAATGGACTGATCCCTTTTTTCTGCTTTGTCTAAGTGAAAGGAGGGAGTGTCGTTGCTGACATGCTCCTTGCTTCACATCAGGCTATGTTCATAGAGGGTCTTCAGTGACCTCCCCCCCCTCCATTAGGCTACAAGTAGGGCCGTTTCTTGTTCTCGGACATGAAGAAAAGGTTTGGATTCATGAAACTGCTATTACACAGAGACCCCAAACTGGGCAGAATCATTTCTTTTAGGTCCTTTGA
The DNA here is from genome assembly GCA_003697995.1 of Taxidea taxus jeffersonii. NCBI lineage: Eukaryota > Metazoa > Chordata > Mammalia > Carnivora > Mustelidae > Taxidea > Taxidea taxus. Next base: position 46,755 of record RCUC01166191.1, read on the forward strand.
TACAGATTTGAATTTGAATTTATGCTTTTCCCCTTGCTTCATTATCACTTTCAATTTCTTCTGTCGTTCTCCTTTTCTCATTCTGTGTCTACTGCTATCCAAGTTGAAGTAATTTCTTCATATGAGGAATCTGCTTTGAAAAAATATTTTGGATTTATCATTGTTGACTAATACAATTCTGTGGAAAACCTAGTGAGATGTACTTAATTTATGCTGCCAAAAGGTTGTCTTTATATACTATAAACATCTTCAGACTACCTTTTTTTTGAAATTGGGTCTCACTTATTGGAAAAGCCTAAATTTTAAAGCGAGTAAAAGGCTGTATTTTTGTTTTGTTTCACAATGCATGCATGGTTTCCATCACAGTCTGGGCTTTTGTTTTTTTATTCTAGGGGTTTATTGATTGTTTTCATCTAACTTCTTGATGGAATTGTCTCAAAATTCATGAAGGAAATTTTCTGGGATATTAACAAGGGTTGTAGTTTTGTTCTATTCATGAAATGTCCTACCCTTTATAGAACAACTTAAAATTCTTGACAACTTTAAAATCCAAGGTTTTACAATTATTTGTGAGTACATTTTTCCTTGACACTTTTCTCCTCATGCAAAAAAAGTAGGGCAGTAATTAATGATGAAAAGCTTAATGGAAAACGTGCAAGGTTTTATTATTGGTGTCCAAGGCTTATAATATTTTCTAAATTAACGTTTTTGACCAATACGTATTTTGATTATTTCATCACTTGATGAATCATTTATTAGCTCTTTAAAATGCTTATGTCCTTTCCCTTGATCTACTCCCTTAAATGTCATATTCTTTCCCCAGAGATAAAATGTCCGTATCTCATGATATTTATGCTGGATTAACCAGAACTCTGTTAGTAATGTTCAGGAGATTTTTTTTTTTTTCCAATAAAAGGTTCCTTTACTACACTGCTGTTTATTTGTTGTTATCTAAAATCTTGAGACAATTTTACGTACGATAAAGACTAAACAATGGGCTTCTTAATATGTCCATGTATGATTATCAACCATTTTCAGGACAAAGACTTCTTTTAAAAGGGAAAAAAAATCAAGGGTTTACATTATATAGCTGTTGTATCTTCCATTTGCATTGTTTCATAAAAAGGTACATGGTGACAAAAAGTGGCTTTAAATTCAGTAACACCTCTAACTTTGTTATCACAACAGCATTTACAGATACCTGAAAAATATAAGTATATAACAAGACCAGAATATGTCCACAGTTATTTTATTATGCTTTCAATGGGTCACGTTGGGGAGACCTTTGCCCAAGTGGATCCCCTGCAATCATTTTACAGCTTCCCCCACTCCAAGAAGATTATGACCCACAGGATTGACCCTGCAGGTTCAGGAAAGACCATAATAGTCAATTCAGCTCACCCTCCTATGATCAAAAAGGTAGGCACTGGGCATTTGTTCTGGTGTCCACTTGATGGGACAAATCTTTTAGCAAAAAAGAGAAAGATTAAAAGCAAAGGCTGTCAAAAATCTGGCTGTTGGAGAAGGTAAGAGCCAGAATTCCTCGACATTATGGAAGACGGTGTTCACAATCTTTAGAAGCTTGCTTTTCTCCACAGGGAGAAATGTCATTATGTCCTTTTCCCCAGATGAGCCCAATTCTGGTATTCAGAATGCATAAGATTTTATAGAACTTTATATTCTGGTTTAATGCTTATTCAAGTGTTGGACATGAGATTTCTCTTATTGGTGAGGATCACGGTAACAACCACTTCTGGACTTTAGACAACTATATTCTCTTAGGTTACTACTCAGGGGCTAGGATTGATGCCACTTAGCCTCTGCCTGGAGGGAGAACTGGGAAATTGAAAGTGTCAGTAGATTTTTGGCATGTGCACTGACAATACAAGAAGAGATCCTTTTAATTCTTTCACTACAAACTTGTTGAGCACCTGCTAGTGCTAAGCATTGCATTGGATCACGGAGATTTATGGTTTTGTTAAAAAAAAAGAGGGGGGGGCACGGGCATGCCACCTGCCCTGAGAAACACAAGTCTAGTAGAAACACAGATGTGGTAACAAGCAATTACAATCACATGGAGGCTTTTAATAAAAAGAAATTTAATAGAATATAATAGAAAGAAATAAAAATTTGGTGGGAAAATAAAAGGAGTCTTATGACCTATTCCAAGTATGATACTGACCAACTTAAAAATTAAAGATGAAGAAATAATTATCTGCCATTTCAAGTCTCTTTCTAGGATATGTACATGGCAGAAAGTGCCTGTTGGCTCAGTTATAACGTCCCCTGAGTGGAAAGTTGAGTTTAGTATCCTGCCAAGGACTCAACCTCAAAAGCATTTCCAAGTCACATAAATGGCTCTTCTGGACCAAGGCTGACTTCATGACCACAAACTGAGACAAGATATTAACAAGCCACACCCCGATAAAAATACTTGTATCCAAAATATATAAAGAACCCTTCAAACTCAGAATTAAGGAAACAATTCCATAAAAAATGGGCAAAAGATTGGAATAGACATATCATCAAAGAAGATATATGGATAACAAATAAGCAGATTTAAAAAAGCATTCAACATAGTCATTGGGGAAATGCACATGAAAACCACACTGGGATACCCCTATGCATCTATTAGAATACCTAAAAATAAAAAAAGATGACCACACTAAGTACTGGTGAGGAAGTAGAGGAACTAAGCTTCATACACTTCTAGTGGGAACACAAAATGTTTTAACAACTAGGGAAAATATCTTGGCAGTTCCTTGTAAAGTTAAGCACACACCTACTATATGTCATTCAGCTACTGCATGTTCAGGCAATTCCACAAGGAAGATGAAAGTGTATGTCTATATCAACACTTAGACATGAATGCACAGAGCAACTTTGTTTAGCAAATCCAAACTGGAAACAACCCAACTGTCCAACAACAGGTGAGCAGATAAACTGTGTTTCATCCACAAGATAGAATACTACACAGCAATAAAAAGAATAAACAGGTGATATGTGCTATCACATGAATAAATCTTGAAATTGTGCAAAGTAAAAGAAACCAGCCAAAAAAAAAAAAAAGAGTATATACTGTATGATTATTCCATTTATATAAAATTCTGGAAAAAAATGCAGAATAACATAGAGCAAGAGAAAGCGAGTATTTGTGCCACACATTTTGTTTATGCCATCTGTGAGCACCCTTGGGAAACATTCTGACCCTCAGACAGCTGACAACACAGTGAGGCTTCAGGAAGGGAAGCAGAGAGGAATTCTAAAGGGGCACTAGGAAACTTCTGGGGATGACGCGTGTTTATCACCCTGATTGTGACAATGATGTCACCAAAGTACACATGGGTCAAAATTTACCAGATTGTGCCCATTAAGTATATATGTCTACTCCACATCAATTAAAATTCGCTGAACTTTTTTTTTTTTTTTTTTTAAAGCAGCTGGAATGCTCCTGTTACACTGATTGCTAATGTTGGAAAATCAGAAGTAAGCAAAAAGGATTCTGGAAGAAAAAAGTAGACGGAATTCTCTTTTCTGCCCTCTGTTTTCTGTCTAATTTGTGGATGACATCACATCACTGGTGACACTGGTCAGTCACTAATTTATTGAAATTTTTGTTGAAACACACCAGGATAAACCGCAGATTAATATATTTCTTAAGGGGAACCTCTACAGTCTTTGGCTGCCTGGGAAATCCATTTTAATGGAAGCTTTCATTGCACTCAATACATCAGAGATTAGAAGCCTTAGCTACCTTTTATTTAAAACATGTTTGCTTAAATTACAACAAGTTATTTTACAGCTAGACATATGAATGCCACGTGCTAAGTAAATTGTACATTATGTAGAAAGTGTTTAAAAATACCCTGAAGTTGTAGAAATATGAGATGCATATAGAGAATGATAATTTAAGCAGATTCAGTCATCTCACTGATGTGAAACCGAGCTTTCTGTAGTTCTTGCAGCAGAAGAGACATATGTCTTGAATGTATTTTAAATATACGCCAAAGCTAGCCCTTTTAAGGACATCATTGAATTGATAATTTCAAACAGTTTGTCAAACTTAGATATGTTCCAGAGAGGGAAGAGGAATCTTGAATGCATCATTTAGTATATTTTATAATGTCATTTTTGAGGATTCATGTTTACTTTGACTGCTTGTCCCACTGTACCCAAAATATGAATAAATAAAGAAGAAGACTTGGTTTCCATGTCCTTCCACTACACAGCGTTAAATGAGTGTTAAAGCTAATATAGCTGGATATAAGTCATATCCTCCAGTCATCACTCTGTTAATTTGATAATTGCTAAATACTGATCTTAATGAAGTTAACATGCCTGTTATCTGTAACCATAAAACGTTCCTGATATAAAACAGTTCCACTGTAAATCAGAGAAAAATGATATGGTCACACATATTAACATGTAAGGTGGCGAACAAATTTAGTTGAATTACATGACACTGTCAGCTCTGTACAGAAATTCTAATTTTGTATAAAAGGTCTTGATTTCTAAGCTCTTTACTTGAACATGAAGATTTAATTTATCTGTTATTTTATGAAGCATTTTTATGTGTAGAAAAAGTGCTACTTGTTTGCACATGCTGGTTATGTGGCATTTTTACATGATTTCATGCTTTGCTGATGGAAAATTAGACCCTTGTGTATTATAAAAGAATAGAAGATGGCTATAGAATCAGGATGCAATTGCCTTAGGACATTCTGTTGACAGCTAGAAATATATACAGACAAAGCAATGTCACTGGATGCTAATGTGAACTATACCACTGATGAGTACTGTAAATCCCTCTAAAAGGAGAACCCACAACACTTTTATTGAACTGGGGGTGGGCTGGGGGGAGTTACCTTAAACTTTGACTATGGTGGTAATTTCTCCACTCTTATATAAGGAAACCACAATGAGTATTTTATAATTACATTATGCCCAGGAATTCATGCCTATGATCCCAGGGGCCGATGTATCTGGATAAAAACCACATATGGGTACAAAGTCCTTCATTGCTGGTATTTATGCATTAGACTACTCGTATGGTGTCTTTCATGCACACTGACAATGAATCATTCATCTCTTGGATTAGCTTGTACCGTGCGATTTCTCACACAATAATTTCCTTGTCAGAAGTTTTCAGTTTCTTCCAGTGTGGACGTGAATGAGAGATATACTATAATTTAACTAACAATATGTACAAGTAATAATATTTCTAATACCACCTTATAGGAAATCTACTGAGAGATGTCAAAACAGCGCTGGCAGCAACAGTGTCTCTGTTGGTCTTTTTAACCTTCCAAGTCAATGTTAATAAGCATCACAAATACTCCAAAGAGGAAAACCTCCCTGCAAAGGTGTGAATATGAGGCCAGTGAGCCAAATTCAGGAAGAATTGCCCTGCTTTATCTCCATGTGAAACTATTTACCTTACGTTTCAGAAAGCATCTTGTTGCCTATCAACACAGAGTGGGGATAAATTGATCTTGACTGCTTCAGCTCTATTTCCAGAGGCCTGCTACACTTTATAACTTGTGGCTGAAATATTGGAAGTAAGTAAAAATGTACAGTAGTCAAGTGCAGAGGTCTTCTCTGGTGATGTTAACATTCATGGTGGATTTGGCACCCAGGGCAATTTTCCATTACAATGCAACCGTAATATGAGTGGAAACATTTTCTTTAACCAAACAACCCTGTAGGCAGGCTGTGTGTAGTGTTCCTTGAAATGAGTCTGGAAAAACAAAACAAAGCCCTTCCTTGTTTCTTCTAATTGTCACACTCTGAAATGAACTGTAAGTGAAACCTGGTAAGTAGAGATGTCAGAACTATTTGGTTTTCCTACAGCAACTGTTTCTTGGTAGTCAGTATCAAAGAGCAGCATGCTGCCAGGTTCAAGAATCGACTGAAAAGAATACAGAACAGTCCTTGAAAATCATGGCAATTATTCACAGCAAAAAGACTCTGGCCTAGAAATCCTAATGCCAGTAGATGGTTTTGGAATTTTTGTTTGGGGTGTGAGTAAAACAGAAGAGCTATAGGAGCAGCTCTTTATAAGAAAAGTCTTTTGTTGCTATCCTTAGGCTGACCCTACTTTTAAGACTGCCATAGACAACTGCGGGAGCATAAATTGAGCAAAATGAACAATGAGCCTCAAAACCTCCTGGGACAGAAGATCAGGGACCCCAGTGAGCATTATTTCCCATTTTAAGTCAAATGATGTACTAAAATAGAATAGGGACTACCTGTACAAAACATTCTCAATATGTCACAGTGGAGTGCTTAGAAGCAATTAAAGTTCACATGATCTGTTTCTATTTCAAATACATTGCCTTTTCCAGATCTATTTGACGAACATGCTCTCCAGCTCTAAAATGGAAAAACAATTTGACCAACATGAAAACAACTTTGTATACAATGAAACCAGAAGGAGGCAGGTTTATTAACTGTCAGGTAGAATGATTTTACCTATTAAAAATATCTCAAGAAAAAAAGGAATATCTTTGCAAACACAAATGAAAGAGAGATGACATGAAGAGTTGGCAAATTATCTCTCAAATTCATCAGCACTATTGTTCTTAACTGATGAGAATGTTAAGCAGGCCCAACTGAAGAAGACTAAACTGTTCAAGTTTTCTCTAAAGTGAGCCTCCTTTCTGTGAGGATTGACACTGCCGCCTTTGGGGTCTTCTTACCTCACAGCAGTTGTATTACAATTATTATTGCCAACTGGGACTGTGCTTCTACTTGAGCTCCCAACCTTTTAGCCCAATTTGTTGTATTGTTCCCTCTTAATTTTTTAAGAATAGCATATTATTATTTCAACCTTGTTAAAGCATTCCTATTACCCTCAGGAGAAAGTAAAATCACCTAGTCTAGAACTTGAAAGCCCTCCATGATCAAGAATAAAGTTCCCATTACAAAATCCCTTCTCCTCCTTATCCAGCTTGATCATAGGAGTTCAAAACATTATTTTCACTTTCCAACTTTTAATTTGGCCATAGTCTCTTCAAATTGCCTTCTGTCTTTCTGCCTAGACAAAGAGTATTCATTCATTTCATTCAACAAAGAATGATGACACACCCACTGTGTGTTGGGCCCAGGGCTAGGCAGAAGATATGATAGTGAATAAAACCAACACAGTCCCTGTTCTCAAAGAATCATGTTCTAGCGAGTAATTCTGGGGACAGAAGACATACTGCTACTCTTTTTTTTTCTTTTTAAGATTTTATTTATTTATTTGAGAGAGAGAGAGAGTGCAAGCGAGAGAACACAGCAGGAAGAGCAGAGATAGAGGGAGAAGCAGGCTCCCTGCTGAGCACTGAGCCCAATGCAGGACTTAATCCCAGGGCTGTCATGACTTGAGCCGATCATGACCTGAGCCAAAGGCAGATGCTTAATCGACTGAGCCACCCAGACACCCCTGCTACTATTTTTAAAAAAGATTTATTAATTTTAGGTAGAGAGAGAGAGAGAGAGAGAGAGAACACGAATGGGGGGTAGGGGCAGAGGCAGAGAGAAAATCCACAAGCAGACTCCCCACTGAGCACAGAACCTGATGTGGGGGTCCATCCCAGGACCCTGAGATCATGACCCAAGCTGAAACAAACTGACTAAGCCACCCACGTGCCCCATGCTACTACTATTAAAAAGAGATAGTAAAAGTGCTGTGAAAGAAATAAAATAGGTTTACGTATCATGACCAGTAGAGTCAGTTAGAATTTGTCATTAGGGAGAATCTCACTAAAGAAGTGCCATTTGAATTAACTAAATGTGAGAAAAGCAGCCATGCAGAAACTGGGAGCAGTTTTTCAGGGAATGAATGACAAATGCAAATGACCTAAGTAGAGAAAAACCTGGCATATTCATGGAAAGAAGAGAAGGCAGTGAAACCAAAGAGGAAGGGGCTGAACTTCAGGGAACTCTTAATTTTCTGTGTCAAGTACCTGGAACTTACTTACCCTGCCCTCTTGGAATATTCTGGCATGTTACTAATAAACTCCTCTCTCGTTTTCTATCTTTTTATTTGGGTGTGTCATTGCCCCGATCAGACTTTGAGTTCACCTTATGCTGAAAACAAAGTCACATTAGAAATGACTATACAGGGGCGCCTGGGTGGCTCAGTGGGTTAAAGCCTCTGCCTTTGGCTCAGGTCATGATCCCAGGGTCCTGGGATCAACCCC